>PYAF01002102.1:233783-249075 GCA_007407185.1 Glycine tomentella
GAAGTGAATTTAGACAAATTTTGAAGCTTAGAATATTTATACTCAAACAAAGCAATATTCAATTTTTGTGATTACTAATTTAAAATATTAAAATTTATTTAATAGAATTAATTTAGGTCCAAATTCAAAGAGGATTGATATTTAGAGTTAAAATAATGAATTTAAGGACAAAATGGTGAATTCATCCTTAAAATATTTACAAAACTTTAGAGAATTATATATTCTAAAATAATAATACAATTATACATTTTTTTTTGAAAGAATAAAGTTTTTTCTCTATCATGAAAGAATCAAGCTAAAAAAAATCTTGTAAAAACTGTAATACTCAGAATTTTGTTTTATCTGTAAAAATCACGACTGTTCACCACTATTGAATTAAAAACTAATCTTAATCTTATTTTGTTATTTGTAATTTAGGGTAAATTTTAGTTGACAAAATGTAAAAAAATAAAATGAAATAATAATCAAGTGACAAGGTATGTGCAATCTAGTGTACAACCTTTTGGCTTCCCCTTCCTGATTTTGATGTTTGAATCAAAAACCTTGTTTGCCCTAACCATTTCACATTCCCCGATTTCCCTCTTTCACTGCTAGCACTACCGGTTCGTGTTGAGCAGATAGAGAGAGATGAACCCGCTAACACTAGTGAAGCGCACTCAGAACATCAATGCCAGAGAAGCTGCACTCGGCATCGGCGAGCAAGCCTCCTGGCACACCAAGTACAAGGAGTCCGCTTACGTCTTCGTCGGTGGCATCCCCTTCGATCTCACCGAGGGTGATCTGCTCGCCGTTTTTGCTCAGTATAACAACTCTTTCCTCTTCCATTTCAATTCAATTCATCAACTCTTTTGTTTATTTTTTTAAACAATTTTTTTTTTCAATCTGAAGTATATGTTTTTTTTATTACTCAGATACGGAGAGGTTGTTGACGTTAACCTAGTTAGGGACAAAGGCACTGGAAAATCTAAGGGTTTTGCGTTCCTTGCGTATGAGGATCAGAGAAGCACGAATCTTGCTGTGGGTGGGTTCCTGTTCTATGATTTTATTATATGTTCTTTTTTTAATGATTTTTTTTTTTTTTGGGTGTGTGTGGATGCAATTGTTGAATTGCGTTTTGATGTTTGTTTTTTGTGGCTCAGATAATTTGAACGGGGCACAGGTTTTGGGGAGAATTATTAGGGTGGACCATGTTGATAAGTATAAGAAGAAGGAGGAGGAGGATGAAGAGACAGAGCGGCAGAAGAGGGAGGCGCGTGGTGTTTGCCGTGCTTTCCAAAGAGGTGAATGCACTCGGGGAGCTAGCTGCAAGTTTTCTCATGATGAGCAAGTAAGATAAGCATTTCATGATCACGTCACAAAGTAATTTGATTTTTTTTTTTTTTTTTTGTATATATTATGTTTTTAGATGTGTATGATTCCTGCGACTTGAAAAATTGAGTATTAGGGTTCAAGTTTTTATAAGGTTTAAGTGAAGTGTTCGAATGCAATACTTTTTGGCTTATTGGAATGATTTATTGCTCTTTGACTCTTTGATATTGTGGGAGTGGGATTTTGGTATTGACCGTAGATTGTAGACCATAAACTACAAATAGAGCTGTATTTTATTTTATTTAATATTTTTATTATTTGTTAAGGTTGTAGTCTTAGATATGTCGTTGGTCACATAGAAGTTTGGTATTTCAGCTAATAAGTTGTTCATTAGTAATAAGATGCTATGATACTAACAACGGGCATGCCTTAGCTTTGTTGATGCTCACAGGTTTATTATAAGGTGTTTCTTGGTCATACTTGCAAAGGGATTGGGTTTTCCTTCTTAAGTTGATGTATATTCTTCTTTATTTTTTACTTTTTATTCTTTTTGTGGCCTTATGATGATTCATGAATCAACCCCACCCACCACTGAACGCTGCAGCTCTGGCCAACAATTCTAGCAAACAGTTATGTTCAAATCCACCAATTCTGGTCACTTCAACTAGCTGTGACCTCTAACTTCATTTTACCTTGTGGCTTGTGCATGCTCAATCCACATGCCTTTTCACAGATTTATGGTTCTAGTTACAATTTTAATATACATTAACATCAACATCAACATTAACAATACCTTTAACCCAAACACTATTGTAGACAAAGAGATTGATTACAGGGTTTTAAATAGTGCTGCTATAGTGGTGTAGTGGAGCAGCCCCTTGCCGCTACAGGGACTGCTGTAGCAGAACAGTTTAGTATAGTGGCTGTAGCAGACCAAATAGTGGGCTCAATAGCATCTGTAAAAGCCCTCTAAAAGGAGTGGTTGGAGCTTTTTTTAGGCTGGTGGTGGAATTTTTGGAATTTTAATTTCTAAAAATGATATCTACTGCTATATTAGTAGGGGAAATGATAAAGAAAACTCGAATATAGAAGATGATGATCAATGATTCCTAACTAGGAAATTTGTATTTGAGTTTTGTTAGTATTTATTTGTATGTTTTATTTAAGACACCTATAACTTTTAATTGTTAATTATGAATGTCATGAATTTTAAGCAAATTTTTTTTATCATTTTTGAGAATTTATATGTATATATTATTATATTATACATCATAAAACTATAGACAATATAAAAAACTTCAGAGTAGTGGCTATACTGCTACCCTCTATCCCACTTTAGCAGATTTTGGGCCAGTGGCTACCCACCATCTGAGATTCAAAACATTGATTCAGTATTTCATTTTTATGGATTTGGAACTTTGTTCCATTGATGTTTTTGTTTTACTATTATCTTCCTTTTATTGTAATGCATTGTGTGGTTCAAAGGAGAGGGAGAAAGTGGAAATAAACAAATTTAGAATTATACACTTAGATGCTCAAACAAAGCTATTAAATTAAGGATACTTTAGTCTAATTGGTATAGAAGTTTCTCTCCCCTCTAAATCTCCCCTCCCTCCAAAATTTTGAAAACATGTAAAGTTCATAAAAACCCTCCCCTCTCTTTCATTTTCCCTCCAACTAAACATCATTAAGGAGGATGATCATTGTATATTGTATAATAAAACAGAAAGTAAAGAAGACAAAACAGTAGGATGATCAGTAATTCAGTACTCCTCATCTCGTCCTAGACTACAAAGAGACTTCAGAGGAAAGAAAGGAATAGAAAACATTAATACAATAGAGTAACATTGTCCCTTTGCAGGTCAGACCTTTAAAGATCCATGAACAGCCATCCACAAGTCAGAAAACAAGCCTGTCTCATTAAAGCTTTAATAAGAAACTTAGGGCTAGAAATTCTGGAATCACACTCCAGCAAAGAGCACAATACCAGGGAATCTTATATTCCATCATACTTCCAAAACCTTATAATGGGGGAAACAAGAACATTTTTTTTTTTTACTCAGCAAAGATTATATATATATAAAAGAAGGAAAAAGGCACAAGTAGTACATAGAAAAAAATACAACCTATCAACAAGCAAAACAGAACTATGGCTGGCTAATACATGCATTGTGCATGGATTAAAAAGCCAAAGATCTTGCTGAAGATAAGGCTCACACCCAGCCAAAAAAGAAATACAATTCTGTTAAACCCTCCCCATAGTGCAAGAACCTTCCCTAATATGACTAGACCGGTAGTGGAAGGGGATATTAAATCCTTTCTCCAGGTTAGATATCCAGGACCAGCAGAAAAATAGGGCATCCTCCAGCAGCTTTTGTCCACCATGGAACACTATCCGATTTCTATGGTGCCATATGCACCATGTCAAAGCTATCCACCATATCTGCCATCTCTTGATCCTGATATCATTGAGACCGCAGTGGGAGTGCTATAGGAAACGTTCTTTTGGGTTTATCGGGAATACCCGTTGAATATTTATCCAATCCATCGACTCCCACCATAACGGCATAATCTTAAAGCAGCTGAAAAACAAATGGGGCACGTCCTCATCAGAACTCCTACAGAAAGGGCAACTGATATCAGATAATGGTATGTTTCTTCTACTTAGATTCTTCTTAGTGGGTAAACTATCTCTCAGCAACCTCCAGGCAAAACATGAGGCTTTACCAGGGATATTTAGCTTCCGCAGATCTATGAACACCACCTCCTGGTTCTGAATGTTTGTCTCCTTATTCAACAGTCTATATGCACTTCCCACCGTGTATTTCCCACTCGGATCTCCCTCCCATCTCCAAGAATCCTGCAGCTGATCATGTATTTGCAGACCCTGTAACTCTTCTAAAAAGTTTATAGCCGCTGCTATTTCACCCTCCATAAAGCACCTCCTCCATCTAAACTGCCATTCCCATTCTGCTTCGGATGAAATTCCCATCTATTGAATACTGTTCTGCTGTTGCTGAAAAATCAGAAATAATCTAGGATATTTCAGCTTCGTAGGCACTCCAGCATCCTTCCAATCATCCTCCCAAAACAGTACCCTTGATCCACATCCTAACTTCCATTTAACACAATTGTTAAACCATCCCTCCTCTACATTTGAATACAAATGCTACTCAAGTCCCTCCACCAGATTGACTCACTAATAGATCTTCTTGAGTCATCCAGCTTCCTCCAGCCTCCAGCCTCCGTATTTTGATTCCAACACTTGTGCCCATAATTCCCCATGATTGTGGAATAGGTTCCACCTCCATTTTCCGAGCAAAGCGAGATTGAACTTCACAAGATCCCAGATACCCAACCCTCCTTTCTCCTTTGGTTGACAGACCTCAGCCCAACTCACCCATGCAATCTTCTCCTTGTTATCACCACCGCCCCACAAAAATATTCTCTGCCGCCTCACCAACCTGTCCACCACCTTCTTTGGAATCCTAAAAAAAGAAAAGAGGAATATAGGAATTGAGTTAAGGACTGACTTTATGAGAGTCACCCTTCCCCCGAATGAAAGATACTTTTGCTTCTACTTAGCTAATTTTTTCTCACATTTTTGACTAACGGAACCCATGTCTCACACCGTCTTGGATTGGCTCCAATAGGGACCCCCATGTAAGAGAAAGGTACTGACAACACTCTGCAATTCAAGTAACTAGCAGCACTACTAATCCATTAGGAATTCATTCCAAATGCCCCAAAACTGCTCTTAGCAAAATTAATCTTCAGTCCCGACACCAGTTCAAAGCTCCTCAAAAGTACTTTAATAGTTTGAACATTAGCCACTGTTGCAGCCCCAAAGAAAATAGTGTCATCTGTGTACTGTAAGAGGTTGATGTCCACATTCTCCTTCCCAACCTTATAACCTACATAACTGTTCTTGTCCTGTGCTTCCCTTATGAGGCCAGAGAGATCCTCTACTGCTATATTAAATAAGAAAGGAGCAAGTGGGTCACCTTGTCTTAGTCCTCTTTGAGGTATAAATTCTGCTGTTGGACTCCCATTGACCAATATAGAAACTGAGGCTGATTTCAAGCATCCCTCCATCCAGCTGATCCACTTAGAGCAGAAACCCATCCTTTTCATCATATACACAAGAAAATCCCAGCTAACTGAATCATACGCCTTCTCATAGTCAACTTTGAAGACAAAGCAACTTCCATCTCTCCTTTTTGCCTCATCAACCACCTCGTTAGCAATAATGACACTTTGCAACAAATGTCTCCCTTCTATGAATGCGGATTGACGATCATCTATTATAGCTGGCAGTACCTTCTTCAGTCTTGAGGATAACACCTTAGCAACTATTTTATACACACGTCCTATTAAAGAAATAGGTCTATATTCGTCTAAGCTCATTGGGTCATGAAGTTTAGGAATCAAGGCTAAAAATGAGGCATTACCACCCTTTGGAAATACTCCATTCACAAAAAATTGGTCCATGAATCGAAGAAAGTCAGATTTAATAACTTCCCAGAATTCTTTAATGAACTTAAAGTTAAGTCCATCTGGCCCAAGGGAAACAAGAACATTGATGGTCATATTTAAGCAAATCTTCCAAGTAGAATGGTGCAGAGAGGTGGTGAAGAAGTTGCGCATTGAAGTTAATGTACAAAACTGAAGATTGTTGAATGAAATTTAGCTATTGCCTTTATTTTGATGATTGGTATGTACCTTTTTGGGGTTACTTCAACCTGGTTTCTTTTAGCTTCATCCTTCAGTTTGTTCAATTATGCTTTTACATATTTGTATAATACTAATAAGCTCTTGTACTTTTGTTGTGGCCTTAGTCTATGATAGTCATTTTTGAAGTAATGAAAGCTTTACCAGTAATGGGAAATTGTAGAAAGATTTCGGAGGTAAATTGTAATGGGAAATTGTAGAGTTATTGTTCTAATCTTTCTATAAAAAGATAACCATGCTTTTTTTATGGGAAGCTACCCTGTAACTTACAGTTATAAAACCCTTACTAACAATAGCTGCCTAACTAGCATTCCTTTCCTATTCGTATTTCACATTTATATAAAAACAACAACAAAGCCTTATCCCACTAGTTAACGTCATCTACATGGAGCACATGATGCCATTTAGCTATATCTTCTATTCGTATTTACATATCAGATTTAAATTAACTAAATAAAAAAATCTTAATTCCAAGCTACATAGTCTACATATATGGTAAAGTCTAAATAGGAATATAAATTTGAATTCTATAATGTAATCCTTAACGCATTTCATTGATAGGAGGACCAATGTTTTTGGATGGGTATTTTGTATTTCCTAACTGTAATGTATATGCTTAAGTTTGTGAGCTTGCTGATCCTAAGATTGTTAATAAAAAGCTACGTACCCCATTGTTCAGAGGCTCCTCGCTATACGAAGATAAGGGGAAAGGATATTGTACGCAGCCTAAGATTGATAATATCATATTTAAAGTTTTCAGTGAAGTTCCAAAGTGATTAATATGGGTGTTCAATATTTTATTGCATTTTTTAAGATCCTAAGATTAATAGTATTGTATTTAAAATTAGTTGCTGGTGACATTGGAAGTTGCGGAAGGAAAAATGTACTTGAGCTTGAGGCTCATTTAAAGTTGTTCATCACCATAAAGAGGTTAATTTATATTAAAATGGACTAAAATGTAATATATATGCATCTCTCAGGGAGAGAAATGTAATTATCAAAATTAAAGGGAGGACATTGTAATTTAAATATATCTGATGGAAAAGGAGTGTAATTTACCCATAATTGTTTGCTGCTTTATTGTCCAGGTTCTCTGCTTTGTATAGTTTCTTGTCATTTTTGCTTTGCTGATAGTTGAGCTTTTGAAGTTGTGTATGTTATATAATGTGCTGAATTTTGGAATAAAATCTTGTTGGATGCAGATGGTTTATGCAGCTACTCTTTATATTTGTTATTTTGTTCTTGATTGTCTTTGTTTCCTTTATCCAGAGAGCTGCAAATACAGGTTGGGGTCGTGAGGAAGACAAGCCAAAATGGGGTCACGACAAATTTGAGGGTCCCAAAAAAGAGAGAAGATCTGGCATCAATCAATCAAATCATATTCCAGAAACTAGAGACAGAGATCCACGTTCTAGGGCCCGTAATGTTGCTGCTGAATTAGACAACCAACCTAAGAAAAGTGATAGAAGAGAGACGGCAAAGTGGTGGCATGATAATGATGATGATAAATTTGAGGGAAGAGAAAATAACAGTAGAAGAGAAGAAAATAGATCAAGAAGGCATGAAGATGATGACAAATTTGAGGGGAGAGAAAATAACAGTAGAAGAGAAGACAAGAGATCAAGAAGGCGTGAAGATGATGACAAATTTGAGGGGAGAGAAAATAACAGTAAAAGAGAAGAAAAGAGATCAAGAAGGCGTGAAGATGATGACAAATTTGAGGGGAGAGAAAATAACAGTAAAAGAGAAGAAAAGAGATCAAGAAGGCATGGAGATGATGAATTTGAACACAAAGATCGGTGTAGGAGAGAAGAAAAAGGATCAAGAAGGGATGATAATGAGGGTATGGAGCTTGAGCCAAAAGATCAACGCAGAAGGGAAGACAAAAAGTCAATAAAGCCAGATGATGTTGAGTTTGAACCAAAGTCAAGAGATTCTGATATAAGGGAAGATAAAAGATCCCGGAGGAGGGATGATGATGATTTTGTAAGCAAGTCAAGAGAACCTCATAGTAACAGGGAAGACAGGAGATCAAGAAAGCATGGTGAAGATGAATCTGCACCAAAGTCAAGAGAAGATTATGCTAGGAAGCAAGATAACAGATCATATAGAAATGATAGCGAACGAACAGAGTCAAAAGAAAGATATGATTTTGACAGGAGAGAAGAGAAAAGGCCAAGAAGGTAAGGGCAGTATCAAGTTCTGGATATGGCATGTCATTCCTTTGTTATGGAGAGAAACGAGTATTAGACTAAGTTGAACAACATTTGATAAGCTGAACTGTGATTCAAAGCTTCTAATATTTCCAAGGTCATTTTGTTTATCATGATTAACACTGCTGAGAGCTGTGAGAATCTTCTTTCGGCATGTATGATAAATATTTTGTTTGGTTCAACGGTCTCCTACTACCAATGCTAATGTACCATGAATTCTCTATATTTGGTGTGTCTATCAGTGATGCTATCTTCTCTACCGTTAGCAAAAAGCGAAATGCTTTGGCATGGCGAAGCTCCCCAATTTTTACGGTGCTGGTCTAAGATGCAAAAATTTGATTCCAAGTATTATATTGTAGAGCGCTTGGTTCAGTTGGTTGTGGGTATTTTATATTTTCATTTATTTTCTTCCCATTTTATTAATGTTAACTTAGAGTTGTTCATAGATTAAAAATATATATGCAACATTCGTCAATGCCTTTTAATGCGATTCAGGAACTCGTTCAACATGAATTGAGGATTATAGCTAAGAAAAGTCGAGACCCTCAGCACCGCCTAGTGCCTACTTTGAGAATTTGGTTCACATTCTCCCATTTGGGAGATTTTTCCGGGGCGAAAAACACCACAGTTCACTAGATATATATGCACACTTGACTTAAATTGATGCATATTACACAAGTTCCTTAGTCACAAGTTTTGTAGTTTCTCTTTCTCTTCTTGATGAGTCCATCTTTGAGAATTCACTTATATTTCCAACAATTTTGCTTGAACTGGTACATCTTGCTTGAGAATATACAATCCAACCATCTCTGCTAAAAGAGAAGACCCACGCAGACATAGGTAAAAGGTTTTACGCTTACTTGAATTCCAAATCACTAGACTTAAATTTAAAAGGTTTAAGAGAGTTTGTAAACTTTGATAGTCACAATTGTCGTTGTATTGGTCGAGGTTAGTCCATTCTATTTCCCCAGTTCAGATTTGAATGAACAATTTGATGTAAACCACCCAGAGAAGACGCAGAAGAGAAGAATATTCATAATTGCTCAAGCAAATTCGTCATACAGAAACTGCAACCATTTGAATATTCATCTAACAGGAAAAGGAGCAACTCCATCTAATAAAACACAACTATGTTATCAGTTGCTTTCCAACATATTATCAATTAGTTTCCCAACAGCAATGTAAGAAGACCCACCAGTAAGGGTAACATTACTAGCCTTCTCTTTCCTTTCTTTCACTTTCTTGTGCGCCATATTATCTCTATCCATCAATTATTTAAGCCCTTTCTCTATCTCCTCTGCCATTACAAGATCACTACCCTTTCTATAGTCCACTTTCAGCTCCACTGCTAATCCAAATTCCCTCACCATCCTATAAGCATTCAGTTGTTGTTCTGCATAAATAGGCCATGTCAATATTGGTACCCGAAACCACATGCTTTCCAAAATAGAGTTCCATCCACAATGAGACACAAACCCCACAATGGCTTTGTGAGCAAGAATCTCCACTTGGGGTGCCCACTCACATAACATTCCCCTACCTTCCATCCACTCTGAGAACCCTTCTGCTAAGATTCTCTCTTCGTTGTCTTTGGTTGGTGGAGAAAGCATACTCCACAAGAACCTAACTCCACTATGCTGAAGTGCTAGTGCTATCTCTCTTGTGTGAGATGGCTCAAAGCTTCCCCTACTCCCAAAACAGAGAAAAACAACAGAAGATCCTGGTTGCTCATCCACCCATTTTGATATCCTGTCCTGTTGGGCTTGATCCATATTTTGGTTAGGTTGACCCGTCAGATTAATCAATGGACCAAGAGCGTAGATAGGAGGTGTTAGAATTGGACCATCACATGATGCATCAATAGCATACTGCTCCAACTCTGAAAAAGAGTTAACAATGATCCCTTTGGAGTCCTTGAACCTCTGAGCAAGTTTATAATAAGTAGCATATCCACCTTCTTTGTTAAAAACAGCATCAGGCAAAACACTTGAAGGAACTGGATCAGGGAGACCCGGTATCAACCACCGAGGATCAGAATCATTGAACACATCACCATCTTAACGTTTCCGAGGCGAAAACAAGAGATTCAAAAATCCAACATTTGAAGGCTTGTACAAATAAGAAGGAATACCTAAGTCATTTGCAACATCAATCAAGGGTGCACAGAAGACATCTAGGACCAGCCCTACAACGGTGTTTGAAAGAGATGATGAAATGTTTTGCACTGTGACTTTGACATGGGGTTTCAGGGTCTGCAAGAAGGTCAAGATGTATCGTGTTGGTGATCTCAAGTCTACCTTGTAACTGATTACATAAGTTCTAAATGAAAATTACATCTGCTGGAAAGAATATAAAAGAATGAAAATTGGTATTCCTATATAATTGTCAATTTCCATACAATTGTTTGGGAAGGATATAAAAGAACGAAAATTGGTATTTCTATATAATTGTCAATTTCTATAATACAATTGTTTGGGAAGGATATAAAAGAATGAAAATTGGTATTTCTATATAATTGTAAATTTCTATACAATTGTTTTTACAGTGCGTTAACTGCTCAGAAAAATAAATTCATTCCTATCACCACCTGCTTCAAGAGGAAATAGATGGATAATACAACTCCAATGTTGAAAGGAAACACATGTCAAGAGGCATCCACCTTGGGTACCTCCAACCATTTCCACACCATCAGCAAACCAGTCCCATCTCCAGTAAAGAAGAGGCCACCAGGACCTGACTCAATTAATGCCACATCTTTCTCGGTAAATAAACGTCCCCTCTTTGAAAATCTGTTGAAAAAACATGATCAGAGGATGCAACAAAAAAACAAGAAATACTACAAAGATGGAGGTAAAGTAACAAAAAGAAACGTGAATAATTTAGATTTACTTACGATGGCAATTCATACATATGAACTGAATTGTCTCTGCACGAGGAAAATAATACTGGCTTTCCTTCTGCATCAGGCATCCCAAAAAGTGAAACAACACCCTGTAATACAAATAAAAAAATCAACTTAGGAGATTGACCAACTCCTTCATGACCATTATAGGAAATATCAGCTTCATTTTTACAAACGAAAATAAAACCAAATGATATTTCAACATAGAAGATTAAGTAAGTAGCTTACATTTTCTTCGGTGTGCGTATATACCACTTCCAAAGATCCTAATTCAGTGCAAGCCCAGACTTTAATTGTGCAGTCAGATGAACTTGACAACAAATATTGATCCCAACAAATAAGGGATGTGACTACGTCAGTATGGTCATTTAGTGTCATTGTACACTGTAATGCATCCATGTCCCAGACCTGAAGAAAACAAAATAAGAAAATCCAGTCATTATATGATTATATGGCAGTTCAAAGGAAATTACATATCCTTTTCTCAGAAAAAAATTTCTCATGTTAAAAAAGAAAAATAGAATCCCTATAGTGTCCAACAACAGACATACCTTTATGCTTCGGTCCATGGACCCGGAGTACAGCATCTTGCATCCAACAGCCAGACAAACCACTGCTTTAGTGTGGCCAGTGAGTGACGTAACCAGTTTAAAAGGAGAATTAGCTTCAGAGCCTCCTCTCCAAGCAGAAATGACACCATCCTGAAATTTTAAATAAAACAAAACTTAACTAACTACAGAAAAAAAAAATAGGTTAGGGGAATATAATTAGATAATATTAATAACATGGTCAGTTACCTCTGTACCAGCAAAGAGTGTATTGTTGCCAACAGTCATGGCATGGACTCGGCCTGTGGGTCCATCAAGAGTAAACTCTGAAATGGTCTCGATATTCCAAGCCTTCACAACAACCACAGCCACGTAATCAGTTTGCATGGACTACTCCTATGATTAGACATTATCATACAACAAAACAAAACAATGACAGATAAGAGCTTACCTTGACAACATTTTGCAGACCAACAAAAATCCATGGCCCCTCACTGATCAAAGAGGTAACCTCAGCACCAAGATTGATAACTTTAGCACATCGACCAGTGTGACAGTCCCATATCCTAACTGTCCCATCAGTGCTGCCAGAATAAAGTTTGTCGGATCCAACAGGAAGTGTGATGCCAGTGATAACCTGTTGTCAAAAGCTTTAATTTAACTACTCCAAAAATATTAACATGATGCGGAGGCTCACAAATTCTAGCATTTCCTAGGAAACTACGGAAGAGAAAGCTTTTCAAAGAACACTTAGGATAACATTCAGTTACTCTAGCATATAGTTACATTACAAAACTCCATGACTCTAATCAATAATTGTTAAAACATTAGTCAATTATTAAGTCAGGTATCAATTTTGATTTAATTATTATCATACTAAAAATGAATTATGAAAGAACTGTAAATATAATTTCGGTGTGTTAAATACTAAATGGAGGTTTAAGAGTCAAGTACCTTCTTATGTTCTTGAAGCTTCGTTACGGTGGAAAATCCATCACCATGAAACCAAGAATGCAGATTCAGGCATTGTTCACCGTGTACACATCTGTTGTGGATCCAGTATTTACATATCATTGGTGATGATTTCTTGGAAGCCTTAGCAACCCTTGTCGCATCTCCTCTATCTTCATTAACTCTAAGCAATGCTGTCTTTGAAACATATTTAGGGGTATTCTCAGAGGAGGAATGGGGCTTTTTTCCATATCTATATGCAGTATTGGCATAACCACAGGCAGTAGGTGGGGATGGTGTCTCTATGTGCAAAAATCTGCAAGGATTTCTGTTACATCTCCCAGCTCTCCAATAAGCACATGTTTTACCAATGCGTTTAGTCCTTTGTGCAAACTTTGTATCCATGATATTCTAAAAAGCAAACATTGCATTGCAATGACATCCCAGATCAGCTACTGAATCCAATCAATAAAATTCTTCATGGCTCATGCTTTCATTCATTAACTCAATTAGAAACCCTGAGCCATAGACTTAATTCTTCATCAAAAACCCAAAACCTTTTGGGTCCCAAATTTCCATTCCCAAAATAACAATCCTAAAGCAAGTGATGAACGACAACAAAGCTATGGAAGAACAAGTTGATCGAGAAAGATCAAGAACATCAAGATCAAAACCCATTGAAGAATTGGATCAAAGACCAATAATTTAACCCTGATCAGCAACGTCAATAGAGACTCTCCCAAAACCCCAAATTAGGGTATCGCCGATCCTTATGAAAAACCTAATAATAAACAAATCGAAAGGAACCCTAAACGCGAAACCCTATATTTGCATCGTGAAACCCGCAGAAAACTTCACGGAGATAAATGAAGTCGGATAGAACATAGATTCTCGCAGATCATCCATCATAAACCCTAAAAAAAGTATTAGATTTTCGCGTTCGGAGAGGCAAACCTGAGTGGTAGAAACGCAGCGAAAGCTTAAGAATTCAACTCTCTTTTTGGTGGAGCGATTGTTGAGAGAGAACAAAATAAGGTTTCTATTTTCTGAATGAAGTTGGTGTTTGTTGCCAATGCTGTGTTAGGCTTATTTATAGTTTCCATGTTAGCCTGTAAAGTAAGCAATAATAAGATAAGATATTGGATTTAAATATATATATATATATATATATATATATATATATATATATATATATATATATATATTTGCCGTTTATATAAGGATACGTTAAGTTTTTAAAAAAGATAATTATTTTCTTTCAAAAAAATAATTATTTCTGAATTTAATTTTTTTAAGATAGTTTGAATTTACTTATGAAAATGTTAGTTTTGAAATTCAATTAATAAAATTATATATAGTGTGTGATGTTACGTAATTTATAATTTTTATTATTTTCTTTTCATGGAAATTGTTTATAGTTTCATTTCAAATATATATTTTTTAAATTTTTTTTATAATTATACTACTCCAAATGGATGTTTAAATTTAAATCAGGATCACAATAATATATCAATTACATTTGAAACTATTACAAAATCTTAAAATATTGATATACTTAAAGTATTATATATTGTCGTATAATAATGTTTTTAAAAAATAAATGAATTCAACAATAATTGTCTGTAAAAAATTTTAATAATTCAAGGAGTCTCTTCATTAGAAAATAAAATATGAAGACATGATTTCATTGTCGGTTAACTAATAATTAAGTTATATATATATATGTGTGTGTGTATATATGTATGGTAGTATTTCGCATGATGAAACTCAATTCTGAAAAATGTTTCCATGTTTATGCTTTTATACATTTTTTTCCGATTTTGGAAATATGAATATCTTGTTTATCATTTTATTGGTGTAATTTGAAAGTGATCTTAAAGAGGTAGTAGAAGATATACATTCTTGTTGCGACCAGAGTACCCATAAAAAGAAAAGCAACATGAGACCTTTCTACCTTGTCTATCTTTACATCTTTAAAGAAAGTTTTTTTCCCCAATAAAAAGTGGTGAATTTTTTAATAAAATTTTAAATAATTTTTAATTTAATTATTTAATAAATAAATGTATTTTAAATTTTTTGTTTTATTTAATAAAATTGTAAATATTTTTATATGATTTATTTAATATTTTATATATTTTAAATATTATGTTACTTAATATTAATTTTATACCATTTTATTTAATATTTTCTTAAGTTTTGGTATATTTATATATTTAATATATTTTTATATTTTTACTAATGTTAAGCTTATTATTTGTTTTGTAAATTAAAAATAATGCAAAAGGATTCAAATTAAAAATATTTAAATTTAAATGAAAATATAAAAATATTTTATTTCTAATATTAACTTATAATTTATCAAATAATACTTTTAAAATTTTTGAATTAAATTTGAGAATTATCATTAAGAAAATTAATAATTTGGTAAATTGATATTAATTAATTTTATTTTAAAAATTATTTTGTATACTTATCAAGATTATATCCTTCAGTTCTACACAATGAATATTTTTAAGTAGATATAAAATTAGTTTATTCATTTCATTATTTATCAAATAAAAAAATACATTAAAAATATAAAAATAGTAAATAAAACTATATCAAAAATATATACAAAATATTAAATAAAACTAAAAAAG
>PYAF01002102.1:249175-304869 GCA_007407185.1 Glycine tomentella
AATGTATATTCTAATTTTTTAGTGAATATGTATATTTCAATTTATTTTTTAAATTGATAAATGACATGAATATGTATATTATGAAAATGGATGTATATTCTAATTTATTTATTTTAGTGAATATGTATAGAAAGATTAAAAATTTATTGGTGATAAAAGAAGAGAGAAAAATAATTTTACTATAATCTTTAATATTAAACTTATTAAAGACTTATTTTAATCTAATGGTCTTAATAAGAGTTCACTTGTTTTTATATTCAAAATTTTGGTGTAGGGTTTTACTACACACAATGCTATTTATTAGCAAATCTCTCTCTCTCTCTCACACACACACTCCCCCAACATATATATATATATATATATATATATATATATATATATATATATATATATATATATATATACTTTCGAAGTCATGTGCGGACATAAATTTTCGTTGAAAACTTTAAGCGTACTATTTCTTATGTCAAACACGATATTTGATTTTTCATATTTGTTTGTGCTATTTTCATTTAGAGAATCTTTTAACTTTCTCTTTCCTCTTTATTAGGGTAAAAATGTTTAGACACTAAAAAAGTATCTGCACCTAAAAAGAGATAGAAAAAGAAAAAAAAAGATAAATAATTATATGATTGAAGACCCAACATAATAAAAATAAAATTCATATCTCACATTTTGAATTTCATTACTCATATGAAGACATCTTTAGTTGATAATTTATATATATCTTTACAAGTATTTGAAGAGAATTTGAACCTTGAGGTAATTTATTCAACTCTAAAAAAATGCTAGGAAAAAACTCTTTAAGATACTCTTTTCTCTCTAATATACTCTTTATGTTCAGAAGAATGCTTGCTACAGAAAGTATTCTTAACATTTTTCATCCTCAAACCTCTACCCACTTAAAACATTAATTAGCATTATCAAGAAAAAAATGGTACCCTAAACTTATAGTGTGTCATAAGATAATTTTTTAACATCAAGTTAGCTAACATTCTAGTTTTATGATTTTTTTAATATATTTTAGTGTCACTTTATTTAATTTTATCTTATTTTTGATATTAATGTTTTTTATTTAATTTTATTTTATGTTACAGCTAGGAAAATGAAATAATGAGCCATTGATTGTTTTTTTATCTAGTTGGTTTTTTAAAATCCTAGTCGTTTTTTTTAAATTAAAACAATATTAATTCTTTTTCAATATTATTATTCTGTACTGATATGTTAGTTAAATATTTTTCCGTTAAAAAATATTTAAAAATAAACTTATAATTACATTTTAACTTTTTAAATAAATTTATTTACCTTTTCAATAATTTTTTAATTAATAATTGTTTAAAAAATACATAACTTGAATATATATAAATATTATAAAATTGAATAAAAAAATTTACGAGTAAGTTCATTTTAAATCTTGATAAAATTAATTTAATAAACTTTAATATAATTAAAATTATATCTAAATTAATTCCAATCACAAGTTGACATTAAAACTTATATTCATATTATTATACTAATTTAATTCCAGACAATAAAAATAATTTTTCAATTGGAAATTTTTTATTTTTATTTTCTTTAAAAATAAAAGTGAAACATAAACAAATCACAGTTACACTTACACCACCCTACTTCCAAGCATGAAATGAACATAATTTCATAAATAAAAACATAAATAGTCACTTTTCCAACTCCTTTTTTCTTTTTTTCCATTTCTCTGATTTTCATATCCATCCACAACATCACTAACTATTCTATATCTTATCCATCTACAGTAAGGGATTACAATTTGACAATTTGATAATTCTCTCTACGATAAATGGAGAGGAAGAATCTTGTTCTTTGGTTACTAATCGTTATTGGACAACAATTACTATCTAGCCAACTTAACTCCAGAATTGTTTAAGCTCGGGATGAATTCTAAATTTCATGCTAATGAGGAACAACTATCTGATGCCACCACTAGAGAAGCATTTGTTGGCGGATGTAGTTTATTGTAAGCATAAAATGGTGGATTGCACAAAACAGATTGCTGAGTTCATCAATATTAAAATTTGGATTTGATGAACTGTTTTCTAAGTAAATGATCGAAAGGCATTTTTTTCTCTCCAGAACACAACTCTAAGCCTCTAACATGAAAATAATCTTCAGTCCAACATTTCTTAAAACGTGCTCATTCATTGTGAAGTTCATCTTCAGTTCATCATACAGGAGGCAACTTCTCAAGGTAGCAAATGCTGCTGATACACCCAGAATCCAAGGGGATGTTAACCAAGGCACATATAAACAAAATTATAACTAAGTGCCGTTTCTTATATTAGACAGACATATGCCTTCTATAAAATTATTAAGATGAATTAAGTAAACAATTTAATTAAACATTTACTCAATGAACTCAAAATGAGAATTTATTAATTAGTATATTTGACTGCAAGAGCTCGTGGCACTTAGTTCCCATGTCAAAGGCACAAATGTTTAACTTTGACAATTTAAAAGCTCTTGCTTTATGTCGCGACTATGATCTTGATTTTTGAGGTATGGGAAATTCATTGTAATTGAACCTGATTAAATAATGCAATTAGCACGAAGATCCAGACATCCCTTTAATTTTGTTGGTTTAAGTGAAGGTGATTATGGGCTTATGGCTCATTCTGTTGTTGATTATATCAGAAGTTAAATTAATTCTAATGATAGGGACTGTTTTGTTTGTGCACAATACAGATTGGTAAATTGTGCTGTAGGCCACGATGTAGTTGTTCCTTGCCTTACTCGGGTTGTGCTTCAAGTAATGGTTTCTTGTATATAAAATTTCTTTGCCTTTCCAAAAAAAATAGAAGTTAATTACTTTACTCCAATTCATTTATGGGAAAGTTCCACAAGTTGGATCCAATTGAAACCAAGTCCAAAATTATTATCAACTAGATGAGATCTATAGCCTTCAAAAACAGAAACTACTTGAAGCAAAGAACCATCTACTTTGAGCTTTCACTCTGACCGTTAAACTCTGATAACCTTAGCAGTTAGCACTATCAATATATCATCTGTTGAAAAATGGTGAAAATAAAACCATTCAGGTTTGATACTTGTTAAGAACCCTCAAAGATTAAAATAATGCCATCACTCAATATATATATTTGACATTCCAATGAGAATGAGTAAGAGTAAACCTGCTATGCAAATTATATTCCAAAGATCCATAAAAGAAAAAGACCAATACAAACATAATAGAGATATTGGCTAAGGATTTATATATTCATCACATATTATTTCTTGTAATTATTTCTTAGTTTCTGTATGTGCATGGTTAAACATAAAATCCTACCAATCATCTTTCAAAATATTTCTGATGAGAAACGTAGTTGATTGCAATTGGTTCATTGAAACATGCTATTTTAGCCGAAAATGAAAAGCACCGTGTAAGGAATCCATCAGAAGAATATACACTGCTTCTGTTTGTACAGAAACATAACACAATCACTTAATTCCCATCACTATTATTTGTGGGGAAAAAACAAAAGGAAGATATACACTTAAGCATAGTAGCAAGCACATGATTGCAAACATCTCAACTCAAGGAGCTTGTATAGAATCTTGGCGTGGTGCTGCGGTTGAGGAATTTGATCTGGAAAAGGAAGAGTGGATGAACTCAATGCAGTCCTCAACAGCAGCAGTTCTATGAGAATCAACAGAGGACCCTGCTGATTTGGATCTTGTTAAGGAAGATGAGCCTCGGTGTAAAGATCTCTTTGGAGAGATCAAGCGTAGAGCATTCGTGACTCTTTCTGCAAGATCCTTCACAAGTTCAATGGGAGAGGTCTCAGATTGCCAAGGAATCCTGAGCATGCAGCTCTTCACTTGCCCATTTCTGGTTGATTTCCTATTGGAATTCTGTCTCAAGGACAAGCCTGGTTTCTCATTGATGTAGCCACTGTGACGCATTTTGTTACTTATTCTTGCTTGGATGATGATAGCATTATATTCAGAAAAGAAAGCGATATGAAAGACTGTGGTATGTGATGTTATTGAAAGTTGAAAGGAATTATAGGTGAGACTTTGGAAGTTGGAAGCAGAGTTGTTAGAGAGGTGGGAACTGTGGAATGAGGAGGCTCTCATGTGAATGAAACACAAGCATTTATAGAAGTCTTTCAGTATTTCTCTTATGTACCTTTATCATGAAAGAACTGTGTAAAAGCATAAGGAAACAGCAACAACAACAACCAAAGTCTTTTTTACTAGATGAGATTAGTTACATAGATTAAACAAATTGACAAACTATTCTTGATTTCCTTCTATTAGCTTTCATTTGATTTACTCTCCTAATCATATATAGAGGGAGACATATCTAATGACGTAAATTTTGATTATACACCAATATATGGATAGTCTATATTTTTTTAATTAGTTTAAATCTAAATCATTTGTTTGAATTATATGGTTGAAATTTACTCCTGTTGCGTTAATATTTCTCACCTGATACGCATTTGATATATGTTATTTATAACTGACACATAGTTAGATTAAGTGCATATCCGGTTTGCAATTAGAATTGTTGCAACATGCATTCTAATGCAAATTCAATGGATACAATTCAATGAATAAAAACAAAATTAAGAATTTTAACCTGTTGACAAAATGACTTTTGCCTCACAATTTTGTAAAGGAGAACTAAACATGCACTAAGGCGGTGAGAAAAGGGGCATATTAAAGGTGTAGAAAGTTGGAGATACACTAACCCTCTTTATTACTTTCTATTCCAGTTGCAGTGCCGCCCTGTGACTTTGCAGAGCACACGTTTAGCTTTTCCATGTAATGGAGAAAGAAGCGGTATCTAAGATGAGTATAATCAAAGATAGCAGGAATAATTTTATTATAAAGTAATTTAGTCATCATTCCTCAGAGCAAGAAACCCATTTTTAAATATGAGAAAGGTGGGGGCAATATTCTTTCACCCATTTCTCTAAAGATGCACTCAAAACCACCACTAGGATTGCTCCATTGGTATTCCTTATTTCGTTACTCAAAGGCTCCAACTGCAACAAGACACAGCCAATTACCGAGTTGCTGAATATTTTATCTCTATAAAGAATAGAATCCACTGATCCAGTGTGAACAAGTTGACATGATATGATGGATCTTCACTTAGCATTGGAAAAAGAAATGATATTTGAGTATTAAAATACTCAATATGCTAACACATTGCTTTAGAAGACAAAGGGTAAGAATGTGTGTACTTTCTTGTTTTATTATCAACAGAATATAGACTAAAACGATGGTGTAATGAAAATGTGCCAATAGCAAACATATAGGATATAATTCTAACTTTTTAGTAAAATGTGAAACTTAGAAAGTTAAAAATAAAAATACGGTGTAAAACTTGGAAATTAAGAAATAAAATATGATATCCAGGATCTTTTGACTGAAAGAAAGCAAAAAGATCATCATCCAGCATGCTGTTGAGTTTGACGATTTAAAGCCGCCATCAAATTTTCTACTCATTGAAATGACATTTTGGTGTGAAACTTTCGACCACATTGGAGCTCCTTAGAACCACATGCAGCAAAAGAAACATACGAGGTGAGTTACCCATCTGCTCTTTATCAGCAAATTATTAGCTAATATGGCCACAAGTGGACCACATGCCAAAAGAAATGGCCAAGGGTTTGATATTCTCCACTGAGATGTTGAAATGATTTAATAACTCAATCTGTCAATCATGAAATTGAGTGGAAACATGTTTTAATGATTAGGATTCTAGTTTGAATAAAGTTTAGAAGTACTTAAAACAAAATAAAAAAAATTAAGGAGACAAAATGACTTAACATTCTCACATAAGTTTCAAAAGCTTTCATATACTAATATTTTTACCTCTTTGATTCATTTTATATATACTAATTGGAAAATTTATCCAAATTGACTCTAAATTTGTACCAGCTGTTATTTACAAAACGAGAGCATCACTATGACTTTCTTACCCAGGACTTTGGAAATATTACAAGTAAAACCCCCACTTCAGATTAATCCTCCAGAAATTTGATCTTTTTTTAAATTTGCTTTTGATGATCTTGTACAAGAACTTATGCATGGCGCGCCTGAGACAGAAAAGACACGTTGCATCACTATCTACTAGACAAGCCAAGTCTTTCATATCAATTAGAATTGAACTATAAGTAGCCAACGATGGGTTAGATGCTATTTGCTAATAGCTAAAAACCAGTGGTATTTGGTAACTTGCTTTCATTAAGAATCAAAATCATGGGGCAATCGATACTAAGAGGATGTCATTATAAGAGCTTGTAGACAATTAGCTGGAGTTTTTTTTACATATCTGCCTACAGCATATGTGGTTATTAAACAAAGATCTGGAGACATTTTTGTTCTATGAAGATAAATATGTATATGCCTATATGAAAAAATACCACATTAGGCGGTTTCCACAGCCACAAAACCAAAACAACAAAGAATTTTTTTTTAGCAGGATGCCAGGATCTACACTCATCCCACTTGAATGAGGAATCTATACTCTATAGTATACTCCTAAGATATGCTCCACTGTGAGTAAAGATGCATCTATCGTTCAAAAACCATCATGAATTAGGGTACAATGAATGTTTAAAGTTAGCTTTTGTGCTAGTAACTCTGCCTAATGCTGATGTACACAGCAGTCAGCAATCTCTTTCCTCAATTAGTAATTGTTTTCGTAGCAATTTTTGCATTTACAACAGTTCAAAGACGAAAATCATTTGTCCCAAAAATTCAGAAAATCAATCAAGAAACCTTGCCTAATGATAACCAATGGCTCCCCAGTGCTGAGAAAAATATCCACATGCTGAGCGTAAATGCTTATACAAAACTTCCAACTTCATTCAGAATCAAACAGTATCTAATAATTCAAAGGTGCAGTGCAGATCAAAGACACAATGAAGCTTGCATTTAACAGTGCATTATAAAGAACATCCTCTGGGAGATATAAGGTTGGTTGGGTGGTAAAAGGAAAAGAAGGGAAGAAAGGGAAGGAGGAAGAGGTCGTAGGTTCGAATCCCTCCACTAACAAAAAACTACCATTTAACAACTAACATTGGCCGATAAAAATAAAGAACAACCTCTGGAAGCAATTTTTATCATTATTCACAAAACAAAAGTTATGAAAAAATCATCAGAGACACAAGGATGAATGAAGCTACAATCTTCATTGAAATACTATCCGTCTTACACTATATACATGGATGCACACAAACTAACAACTAACATTGACTGATAAATAAAACACTATATAACATGGACACACAAAAAGTTACCCCAAATGACAGAGAGTTAACAAACATTTACTTCAAATCATTTTCAAGACTGTTTCTCATTCATGGCAATCAAAACCTCCCCACCATGGGCCAATGTTGAATCCAAGAACTCCCTAACTTCATCAGTATCAAAAAAAGGTTGAGGGGCAGTAAGGTCACTGTCCAAGTTATACCAAACCCCATCAATCTTCCTCAATGCAATCCAGTGCCTACTTCTCCAAATCCCAGCAAACCTTGTCACTGCCACATTGATCACAAACCCCATCAAAACATCCTCAGGTGCATCGACATCAATGGAAGATGCCCCCTTTCTACGATCATGCCACACCACACTCTTTCCCTTCTCTTCCAAAGCAGCAATTAGAACATTTATATCATAGTTTCCAGTCAACACATTGTGATGGGGCTTGAAAAGGACAGATAGTGGGGTCCACGTTTCACTGTTTGAGTCTTCAAGTGTGAGTCTTTCGGAAATGGCATTCAATTTTGCTCGATTGAAAGCGTCCTTTTGCTGATTGGAGGGAAATTGAATAGACCCAGAAGCAGAAGGAAAGGTGAATCGAGGAAATTATGAAAAGAGAAACAAATTTGGGAATTTAAACATTATGGGTATTCGTTGATAGGGCTGAAAGAAATTGAAGAATCAGTGATAGGGAAAGAGAAAAAGCACCTGAAAGAGGTTGTTGAGAGCGTGCACGAGACAGAACTGTAACCTTTGCCTTTCGTGATACACTTGAGAATTCTCTGTTGCCATTCTGCGCGTGAAATTTCGACGTTCTGGTGTTAGTGGTGAAATTGATATTTGATGCACATGCACCGTGTTAGTGTTTGCTTCTTTTTTTTTTTTTTTTCTAGATTAAGTTAAGCAGTTTTTTTTTTTTTTTTTTTTTTTTCTGCTGAAGCAATCAGCATGTATGCTTTTTATTTAGGATTAAAATGTAATTTTTTTCCTCTTATTTTTAATATTTTATTTTTATTTTATTTTTAATTGAGAAATTTTATTTTTTATTTTTAAAAAATGCAATTTGAACCTTTTATATTTTAATTGAGAATTTTTGTTCTCACTTTTTAAAAAATATGTGATTTTAGTCCTTTTTTTTAATTTTATATTTGATTGTGTATTTTTTTAATTCTTTTTTAATAAATTAAGTTGGTTAGTAATTTAATAATTTTAAAAAATTATCATTTAAATATAAATAGACACATTAACATTTACATAATATATAGATCAATATTTGAAATTGATCAAAGAACTAAAATTACATATTTTTAAAATTCGAAAATGAAAAAAATGAAAGACTAAAATTGTGAAATTTTTAAAATAAGATGAAATGTCTCAATTAAGAAATAGAGAAATTAAAATCGCATATTTAAGAAAATGGGAGGACAAAAAATATATTTAGCTTTGATTTAATTTATTTTAAGTGTGTATATTTTTTTTGTTAGAGATCTAAAAAATTGGTTCAAAATAATAATTATTAAAAAAATAGAATTTAATGTCTATGTAAAACAATTACATATCATCTTTTGAATTATTTTAAATTTATTATTTAAAAATTAACAAATTTATTATACATGATGAGTTGTAATAGAATGATTGTAGAAAAAAATTACATAATCAATACACAATCTTTTTCTCTAAAAAAGTTTAATGTTTACACATGGTAGTGCATAACAAAATATTATCTAGATATGTATTTTGTTAAATTCTCTGAATTTTTTAAAACAATTATTTATCTAATTACTTTTTTTTCTCACTCAGTGTGAAAATGGAGACCCAAAGTTTAATGAAGCAGTATATCTTATATTGTTGAAATTTGAAAGTCTAGAGTGCAACTGGATTATTTATTTTATTTATTTATAGCCTATTAATCAGTTGAGGCAACAAGATATATCATGTTTTTCTTTTACTAATACTGACTATATACGATATACATGATAAATATTCATCGAGTAAATTACAATGATACCTTTCGAAGTTTTGTTAAATTATACAAAATATTTTTCTTTTTTATTCGTACAATGACCTCCCTTTTAAGGATACATGTATAATATTTTTTTAAAACATCAAAGGAGAAAATGAAGTCTCTGTGTAATATTTTTTCAAACAATTAGAAGAGATTTGTCCAGAGTTAAAAAAACAAAAATATCTTGTGCAATTTGACAAAATCTTAAGGATGCTATTATAATTTGTTCATACTTAATTTATGTAGTATACATTATAGTTTTAATTTTTACAATTTTTTTTTATTTTCATTTTGGTTCTTACAATAATATTGGTTCATGATTATCGGTCTAGTCACTATTGACTATTTATTGTTTTACGATTCTAGTTCTTGTCACTATTAACCGATAACGTGACAATCATCTATTAGAAAATACTAATACTACGTACGCATGATGTTCCTCTAAAAATATATATAAGAATTAAAATGAAATTCACTTGAATATGACAGTGTCAAGTTTGTTACAAAATTTCAAGCACCAAGCTTTCAACGAGTATAGTATACTTAGGACGACATACGTTTTTAGCAATGCAATATCTTTCTTCCATTGCTTTTATATTCTCGAAATAATAATAAGAAAAATAAAGCTTTCCAAAGCTTTCTATAACCCAACAAACAAAATAATACACTTGCTCATAACCGTGCCAAGTTTGCATTAAGAACTTCAAGCTTCCAAAAGTGTACAGTAAAATTATGATGAAGACATGCGTTATTTGCAGTGCAATATTTTTCTTCGTTTAATTTTCATATTCAAGGGATAATAACAAGAAACATCTAATAGAAGGTTTAAAATAATTTTCTGAACGTAACCTGAGCCAGGCAGCTCTACACCACTGTTTCTCTACTTGTTCCCTCGTCTAAGCTTCTGAGCAGTGAAACAATATTTTGACATAGTAATAAGAATATGACATGATAACTTTCTAAAGAAACTCGGCCACAAGGGACAATGGTCCAAAGAATATCACAAGATCCTGCTATATTAATACAAATTCATTTCAATCATTAACACCTGGACAAAATTACTAGAAACAGTATACCTTGTAACTGTTTACATAAGTTCTGAAAAAAGAAAAAAAATGATGTTGTGGAGTCAACAACATATGGAGTCTCAATTTCCCCTTCTTGTTTTCTTTCCACAGGAGTGATTTCCTTTATTTCATAATTAGAAGTAAAATTATTTAGTTTTCTCCTTTCAAATTGATAAGAGTCTTGGAAGAATGTCACCACAAAAATTAGTTATTGTAGTTTGATTGTTTAAGGACTTATAAATCCTATATTAGAATCCTGAACTTCTAATGTGGGACCGAAGTCCCATACCATTAATTGGATCTAACCATCCTGCCAAAATTCGCAGTTCCAATGCCCACGCATGAGATTAATGAGGCAATGACCTCTAATATAATGCTTACAATGACATGGGTGAAAGAAGAATTCTCAGGAGATCCTCTAGGGTTTATCACGTGGAATCTAATTTATTTAGTTCTTCTCTTGAACAGAAGATGGAGATGTTGGCCAAACAGATGGAGATATGATGAAGGCTCAGGTGTAGACGTAGATGATGACACCCATGCCCCCACACTCCTACAAAATATATGTATTGAATTACAATAGCAGTAATGCCAAAATAATTGAATTACAATAACGATTTTTAATAAGTAAGAATATATATTTTGGGTCGAACTTATATTTGGATTTAACAATGCAACCCGAGTAACGTGTGCGTACCTAAAAAAATATGAAAATATGCAATCATAGGAATAGGAGAAATTCAAATGATGAAGATTGTCAGGGTTAAATTTCACCAAACCAAACTCTCTTTACATTAAGATAAAATATCCAACTTGTGATTCAATGTTAATATCAATCATAATTCAAAAACGATATTTTAATATCTAATTCCATAGGTGATAAAATTCAAGTTATTCCATTAAATGTCAATCTCTTGCATATTTAACAAAGAAATCGTTTTAAGCTCAATGACTAAAAGATAATCATTAACCTCCATCCTGTCCCTAACTCTGAGGTTTAATGGATATTATACCACAGTTCAAGATAAAGAAAGTATTTTTCGATCGCAATCTCATCTAAAAATTAAGCTACGGGTCACCAATCCATAACAAGCATAAAACATAGAAGTAAAATCCTAATATTGAATAATAAGATAAAATATATAACAATATTTCAAAAGAAGTATATAAAAGTATAAGATTTGATACAATCCAATTCCAACAACGGAGGATTTCACTACCCATCTTTACGAGTAGCATCCAAAAACAAGATAGAAGGAAGAACCCTATTTTACACAAAGGAGTTATTTTTACAAAGCAAAACCAACTGGGTACAAAAAGGAACACACAACTATTTATAAAATCCCTACAAATTTGCACTTTAGCAAAGATTTGCTTAAACAAAAATTTTTAGGCTTAAACAGATTTCACAACTTTTCAATTTTGCACTTCTGTCTTGATTCAACTTAAGTCAAAAGTTGTTTGGCTTAAGCAAATTTCTCCTCTGCAGGTTAATTTGTTACATCTTCTCCAAAAAAAAACTTCAATTAAGGCCCTCATTTCCTAGCTTGAGCATACTTGAGCTACAATTATCCATTTCAACTTTCACAAACATTGCTCTAAATTGTCATTCAATACACTTCGAATTCCAACAAAATAATCTATCCATAAGCACATGTAACCTATCAAAATAATAAACTAAAGAGAAAAACTACACAATCCCAATTTTAACAACAAAAAGGCACAAACAAAGTCCTAATATAAGATGAGAGATGAGATAATTGTCTAAATTCACATATTTCAATCAAGTATTTTTAGCAATTATTAATTGACAGTATAGGTTTTTTTTACATTATCATCTAATCACAATCCACTATGTATGATAAGATTATTGACTTTTATGATAATTACTTTAAAAGTCACATCAACTATCATTTGTGTATCAAATACCTAGGAGAATAAATCATCAATTTTTTCATCAAAATATTATCTTATCTCTTAAACAGTTTGTATAGCTCAAAAATCAATCTTAGTCTATAAGTTAATATGGTTTACTAAAGTTTAAAGATGAATTAGAAAAAAAAATTTAAAGGTGATAGTTTAAGAATAAAATTCCTAAGCATAATTTTTAATACTTTTAAAAAACAACTTAAGTAATTTTCTATACTTAATCGTTAAATGTGATAGTTTAAGAATAAAATTAATGATTTATACATACCTAGAAAGATGTATATTTTTCACATGCAATATTTTTTCTTTGATTTTCATATTCTCATAATAAAATTGAAAGAATCAAAGAAAAATTTTAAATAAAAGGTACAAAGTGGATCAATTCGTCCTAACCCAAATCAATCTGTTATGATTGACCTTGACAGACTTTTAACCCTCTTTCCTTATATTGAATGAGACAGGTTGATCTTGTTGGGTATGGCTCATATCTTGTACTGTTGTTGATCTTGTGTTTTATTATTTGTAGTTTAGATTTGGACCCATGAATAACTACGGGTTAGGATTTCTAAGCCTATATATTTTTTTATAACCTGAGTGCTTTGTACGAGTGTGTGAGGAATATAGTGAAAAACTGGACGTAACCCACATTGAGTGAACCAGGATAAATTATGTGTGTTGTTTTCTTCTTCCATTTTCTCTCTTCTCAATTGTTGTGTGATTACTCGGTACCCAACAAATCTACCAATGAAAGTAGGTTGAAAATTACAACCCCACCCTAATTATATATAATTATATATAGACTGACCGACCAAAATCCTTTTAGTTGGATTAACCTAACATGTCAATTAATCTTGCCTTTAACTCAACAAGTTAGTCAAGACAAATTGATGGGTTAAATCACTTAACCTGACCCACTATTTTTTGTCTCTGTTAGGTAGTTTGACCCAACACCTGCTACTCCTAGTATTATAAACTTTTCTTAACGCTACCTAGGCTAGGCAGCTCTACACTTTCTCCATTTCTCCACTTGATGTTTAGTTACCAAAGCTTCCGAGCAATAGAACGATAGTGTTATTATGAGATAATAATAAATTATATGAATATGACATCATATCTTTCCAAAGAAACACAGCCACATGGGACAATGGTCCACCACAAGCACAATGCAGGCTAGCTCTTCCTCTAGTAAAAATGTACAAAAGCGTTGCATTCATGGAACACTAGATAGTTTTGTTCTCTCACAATATCACAAGATCCCAGTTATATAGATACAAAAATTCCTTTCAATCATTCAGACCAGGACAAATGACTAGAATACTCTACACCTTGTAGCTGTTTACTTGAGTTCTGAAAGAAGACAAAGATGATGGTGCACATTCAACAAAAATACGGGGTCAATTCTTAAGTTTATTCTATTCTAACATGGTAGCTCCCGTTCCATTTTTTTTACTCTGACTACAAAAATAAAATTGTTGAATGGCCCTGCTTTGTTTGATGGGGAGAATTTGTAAATGGACTTCATTACTAATCAGGTTACTTACAATTTGGATAAGACATTTTGGTGTAACATATAGATAGCCGAGAATCATTAATGTATACAACTATATACCAAATTACAATTACATTTGCAGACAGCCACATCATGACTGAAATAATAGCCAACATACAACAAATTCAATTACCAGTATATATATGTAGTTGGTGAGAGGCACTATGTATTTTTCTTTATCTTTCTTTCTCCCCTGTAGCTTTGGATGAGTGAATTTGGAGTTAAACAACAGGCTGGCTACGTGTTAAAAATGATGCCAAAATTCACCTTACAGGAATATACAAGGTTGTAAGGGTGGACTCCTCCTGTTTTGAGATATATCTGCACAGGATTTAGCCCACCAACGTCAAAAATCATACATTAATTTTCACTCAACATTGGCAGCATAAATAGACAACCCTCAACTGTTCAGGAACCTGTCTGCAATGGAAGGAGAGACCCTTGCTTGCCGTCTATGAAGATTGCAAGCTCTGTTGGTGCAACTACCAATCTTAACCACTTTTGTAGCTCTTCACCTTCTACTTTCTCTTTTTCTGAAGAATAAGCACTATTAGAACACCACGGCTTAGCAAAAACATAATGGTTCAAAGTCATTTGTATCTATATTCTAGAGTGTATACATAGTTGGCAGAAGCATAAGATGCTGAGAATCCCCATTTCACCTATCCCTTCACATGATCATATTATATTATATTTAAGTGCAACATTCAGAGTTGTGTAAAAGTTCAAAACCAAAATATGAAATCTAATTCACCCATAAAGCAATTTCAATTGGTGGCATAAAACAGTATACAAGTATGATATACTACACATAAGACCTTCTATTTTGTAGTTAAGCCTTATCCCTAAACATAGACACTAGCCATTTTAATAAAGTTAAAAAAATTGTAAGTATTCATTATTAATCTTTTTTGGCAATCAAGGCAAACATTCCACCAATCACCAAATATAAAAATACAGCACGTACATTTACCTTCTAAATGAGCACCAAGACCCTCCAAAACAGTAGGATTTGCCCGCACAATAGAAAGTGATACTTCCAGCGCAGACTGCAGCAATGCTTTCACCTCTCTTTGAACTAGATCAACAAGGTGTCCCTGTTGTGTTCAGATTAAAATCAGCATACAGTAAAATATTGAATAGGAAGAAGAAATAAGATAATGAAATAGAGGACCTGATCCCTTCCCCAAGGAGCTGATCCACCAGACTCGTCCATTCCACCATTAGAAAGGGTGGAAATTGACACAGGGCCTATTGTCTGATTAAGACCATATTCAGCTATAGCTTTGTATGCCATATCAGTTGCTCGCCGTATGTCATCAAGTGCACCTGTAGAAGATGTATAAGTTTCATTTTCTTTACTTCATACTTGTGTATGGTTGGGTATCCCTTATACCCCTATCAATACATTTGCCTTTTGCTGAGCAAAAAAGAATAAAAAATCAAGTGCACCTGTTGACACTCGACCAGAATAAACAACTTCTTCTGCAGCACGTCCTCCAAGTAGGGTAACCAAACGGCCACGCAACTCATCAATGAAAAGCAAGTATCTGTCCTCATTTGTTGGAGGAGTGTAAGTAAATCCCAAAGCCCCTCCTGACCTAGGCAATATGCTTAGTTTCTGATAACATACCAAGATAGTAAGGCATGAATATCCTTATAGATTTTCTTAATAAAGAAATAAGAAACTTAACAATGATTTTCAATACACAAGTAGGCTACAATTCCAGAGATACTTTGCAAATATTCATTTAAAAATAAAATTAGGGCAGGTTAGGTCCATTCCACTAGTAAGTACAATTGTTGATCGTGTTATCAATAGTTTGCTTGTCTAGATAACTAAAAATCCAATTACCTAACCAGTATGATTTTCCAACTTTTCTTTATTAAAACTTCAAATTAATGCAATTTTAATTTTGTCATCTACCAATAGAACCACACTTCAAAAGTATATGCAATAAATATATTCTTTAAAGAAATCTTGTGGAAGGAGACTTCAACTTATCCTTCATGAATGAATATATTTTATTCTTCAGTTTTTATTATTGAGAACCTGAATTTAGTGTCTTATATAGTAAAAGAAAAAACAAAAATGAAGAGAGAAGAAATATCACATAAGTGAGGGTAATTAGGAGTTTAAAAACATTAAAACGGTTTTTAAATTAACAAATCACTATTTTTAATAATAAGGAATCAACATAAATATAAGAATTACTAGTTAGACAAGAAATGACGAACAAGTACTCAATGAAGAGTATTTTGAGGATATATTTATTTTAAAGCAGTGGGACTAATGGGAGTGCCAAGAGGCACACCCATAAAACACTAGTGTATTCACAAAATGAAACAGAACATTTGATTTATCACTTGTTTTATGATTGCTGAATATCACACATAACAGATTTATTCTTTTCTTTAATTTCCCACCATAAAACAAGATAAATGATTTTTAAAATAAGATTTCTCAAAGTGCACACCTATAATAAAAAACTACATTAAGCAAATTTTGGTCACAAGTCATTAAACTGGGAATCTGATAACCCCTGTATGAACTAGAAATCATCAATCAGAGTATTTGAGAATAATTATAGTTTCAATAGTGTGACAAATTCAAAAATTCAAGCAGGCAAGTATGTGGTACAAGCATCATCTGCATATCTGCAATGGCAATGACATATTTAAATGGCCTAGAATAGAGCATTTTCCATAATTTACCTCAACACGTGGCTGTCCAGTAAGAAGGTTTGCAACTGCAGTACCTACTACAGCATGACCAGCTTCATGCCGTGCAACTACAGCCTTCTCACTTCCTTTCAACTTGGCAGTCTTCTTTTCTATTCCCTGAAACAAGTAACTGGTTCCATTTTATCCAAGAATAAATAAACTAGACTCAAATATACAAAACTAAAATTTTTAATTTAACATTTGTGATTGACACATCAAAATTCAGCCAGACTGCAGCTAGAAAGTGAAAATGTGCATCCACCGACATTTCAAGAGACACTGTAACTTACTGCTATTGATCTTTCAACAGCTTGAATGAAATCATTTTTCTCCACAACAATTTTGTTTTGTCTTCCCGCCAATAATGCAGCCTCATTTACTAGGTTTGCAAGATCCGCTCTTCAATGATGTGTACCATGTGTCAGATCAAATTTCATTCTTCTCAATATTTAAAGGATAAAAAGAAGTATGGAAGAAACAGAATAATTACCCAGTGAAACCAGTGGTCATACAAGAAATGTTGCCAAGGTCAACATCCTTAGCTAAAGGAAGTTCTTTCTTGGAAACATGAACTTTAAGGATAGCTTCTCTTCCAATCCTATCAGGTGCTTCCACCTAAATAGAAAATGAGAAATTTTTGCTAAGAATATGCAAAGTCAAGGTCTTTTTGAAATAAGTACAAAAACCAAAGGAGATAATGCATTTAATATAGAATCCAGACCATAACAACTCGATCAAATCTCCCTGGTCTTCGGAGTGCAGGGTCTAAGACATCTGCACGATTAGTCGCCCCAAGAACAATGACAGCAGAACTGCTGTCAAAACCATCCATCTCCTGCAATGCAGTTTTAAGACGTTAGACTCATTGTGACACAATCCCCCCTCCCCCAAAAATAAAATACCAAGAAAATGAATATGGGAAAATGCTAACAGTGAGCAGCTGGTTCAAGGTTTGTTCCCGTTCATCATTGCTGACAATGCGAAATTTACCATCACGACTTTTAGCCACAGCATCTATCTGCATATCAAAGGAAAGTTTACTTGGTTGAATAGTAAATATTAAATCAAACATCTTACATAATAAAAGAATACACATTCTTACTTCATCAATAAATATTATGGATGGTGCTTCTTTCTTTGCCCTTGCAAAGAGATCTCTCACACGGGAAGCACCCATACCAACATATAACTCTACAAACTCACTAGCAGAACAACTTATAAATGGCACATCAGCTTCCCCTGCCACAGCCTTTGCCAGTAAAGTCTTACCTGTCCCAGGAAGACCCACCTGTAAGATAAAACAGTGGATATTTAATACCTACATTTCAAATTAAAACAAACAATAATACCTTTCCACATACAATATGTAAGTGAAAACTATTGAAGAATTAATTCCTAGAACCACCAGTTCAATCGAACAATAGTGATCTCATCTTTTGAAAGGTAATGATTATGAAAATAAGAGAAAGCATAGATCATGTAATAAGTAGAAAACTTTGCTGGATTTTAGCCAAAAATATTCCCAAAAGACATTTCTCATATTTGGTCCCTTCTCCAAGCAAATATCCTCAACTACAAAGTATTTGCTGGCTGACCACCATGTGCTTTCATCCTGGGATCATAAGACCATTGTGTATTACTTATCGGATATCTCTGGTTATGACTCACCAAGAGAACACCTCGGGGAGGCCGTGCTCCAAGTCGTATATATCTGTCTGGATTGCGAAGAAATTCCTGGCAAGTGAACATCAGCATATTAAAAACTACTTGTCTATATATTAAAAAAAAGAATCAAAATGAAAATATAAGGCCTGTCATAGAATAGAAAGCCTTGTATATGCCTTAAAGGTTGTAAGTGCTGAATATGAGCTGAAGAAAGTCCAGCCTACCACAATCTCTTCCAGCTCCTCCTTAGCCTCGTCAACACCAGCGACATCAACGAATGTGATTGATTCACCTTGTTCAGATGACTTTGTGCCAGCAGAAGTTCCTGATTTACGATTCCTAATTTGACCAGCAGTATGCTGCACATAGCATTCAATTTCTCAAAAAACACTGTTTTAAAATGTGTAGACAACATAAGCAGTTGGATAAGAAGGCCTAAGAAAATTGAAATTGAGAGGGGGAAGGAAATCAAACTCACCTGAGAAAAACTAACAGGGAATCGATGGAGAAGCCCAGCAAGCAGAGCACAATAAAACAAGGCTATCTGCAAATATGAGAATGAAGTCAACAGCATGTTACATGATATATTGAGTCAACCTCGATAAACAAGTAAATTTATAATGAATGAAATGGGAAATTGAATGTCTTAACTACTGATACATTATAATCTAAAACATGCCATATTTAACAAGTGTGATTACACTCTAAGAAGATTTACCTCATGAAGCTAATATAAAGATTATCTTCTATTAATCCCCTGAAGTAATCAGTTCTTAAAAAGTTATCATTTCAAATTCTCATGCTACAGAATCTGTAGTTTCTAGTAAGAAATAAGCCATGTAAATTATAATTTCTTGAGCTTGATAATTTTATCAACTATACTAGTCACATATAAGTTACACCAAATTTGATCAATATCCATTAGTCGGTTAATAAACACAACAAAACGCTACAACTTATATCTAACTATTCTAGTTTACCAAATTGTATTGACATTAAAAAAAGGAGAGAAAGATGATATGCACAGACCCTATTAAACAGTTTTACCCGATCATCTAGTCACACATCATCACATATGGTAATAGTTGACTTTAATAATAATAATTAGCTTAAAAGTCATACCAATCATAATTTCTTATCGGTTGACAGTTATGGAGTCACAGTATATGACCATTCAACTCTTAAAAAAAGTACAATAAAATGCATCTAGAAGCATTCAAAGTGTGGAAAGTGGAAACCACATTCCAAATACTCACCAAAGCAGAGTTGAAGAATCCACCAGACCTCTTATCCGGGGACCCAAACTCCACCTCATTTTCCAGCATCTTCTCATAAGGCGTCCTTATATCACTAGGTCTAGTTGTAGTGTAAACAATCTTCTTGGTGGGAGCAACACTCTTAACCAACGACTCTGACTCCAAAGAAGTAGCAGCAGCAGAAGCAGAAGGAGCAACTTCAGAAGTCTCCACGTCAGACTTCAACTTGAACATGATGTGGACCCCATCAACCTCCACCTTCTGCACCTGATCCCCATTAATCTTACTCAAGAACTCACTATAAGGCACACTCACAAACGACGTCGCAGCCCTCGGTTCGGAGCCAGGTAAGGGAATCCCGGGCCTCAGCAACCGCATCACGAAAACAACAATCCCTAATTGCAAAAGCAACACCCCAACCTCTTGAGCTTGAACAATGGGTTGCCACCGCCACTTCCCACTCTTCGAACCGAACCACCACCACCCTTTATCTTGCTTCTCCCTCCTCCGGTTCGAACCGGACCCGGTCGAGCCCTTATCGGTGACCCCCTGACTCTCGCCGCTCTTCTCGCCGGAATCCCCCTCCTGGCCGCCGCTTGCCCTGGTGGCTCCGCCGCCGTGGACCCTCCTCAGCCTCCACAAATCCACCCTCCCGGAAGTATCCCTCCATACACCCCCCGGAACCCTAACCACCGCCGAATTGGGAACGAAACGACACGCGTTTTGCCGCAGCAGCGGCGAGGGTTTGCGCCAGGTATGCGAATTGAGGTAGATTTTGTTGTACGTTAATGGAGAGAGGTAGAGATACTCCAACGCCGACATGGTGGAGAGAGAAATAGAGATACCCACGACGTGAAAATCGAAACTTTGAATATCTTGTTCGTGTTTTCGTGCATTAATTTGTATGGGTGTGTAGATAATATAATCTTTTCTGGGTTCTGATGATGAGTAGCGGGAGAAGGAAGAGGGAGTGGGAAAGAGACAAGGTGATCCGACAGGACGTGGTTGCCGTTGGATTGAGGATGGGTTGAAGATCTCGACGGTCCAGATTGCTGTGTTGGGTTATTTTGAAAATTAAAAATTCGTTGCGGTTTCGGATGATTTTATTGTCTGGTTAGTTTGTGGTGATGGTTGTGTGTGAGGGAGGGATTCCGTGCGGGGAGGTGTAGGGAGTATGTTTTGATGGGTTGTGGGATGACACGTGTAGGGTAAGAATAAGTAGGCCTGGACCAGAGGAAGATTATGTGGCGTTGACGTGTGCTATTCGGCAACACAAGTTTGGGGCACATCCAAACATTGGGATTTGGTGGTGAGGGCCACAAAATAATCATCAGTGTAAAATGATAGTCATGCTTTTTAGGTTTAATTTGTTTTTTCAATCTGTCGTTTTTTTTTTAATTTTTTTCCTTACAAAATATTTTTTTTTATTTTCATTCTTAAAATAACATTTTATCAATAAATAATTTTTTGAAAAAAAGAAAAAAATACTTTAACAACAAAAAAACACATTTTAAAAGATATTGTAGTAATGTTTTAACAATATTAATTAATGAATTAATAAATGTTTTTCATTAAAAAATATATGTAATACTTTAAAACATTAAATGTTATGTTTTTTACTTACTTAAATGTTTTGTTTTTAAGAAGAAAAAAATATTTAATTTTAATTTTTTAGTTAATGTTTTGAAAAATCTCTTTGACATTTTTTATAGTATTTTTGTTTTATCACAGTCTCTCTCATTTATTAAAAAAACAGTCTTTCTCATTTTTAATTTTGTTTATAAAATCCTTATATGTTCCAATATTTTAACTTATATACTGTGTGAGTAACCTTTATATTTTATTATTATTAGTGTTTCTAAGAAAATTAAGGAAATAAGTACAAAAAATTATATATTTGAAAATTTAGATAAAAGTATCCCAAAGATAATTCTAGAATTCAACTGTTTTTCTCCCTTTTTTACATTCCAAAAACTCACTTTTTCAAGTTTCCGAAACTCAAGACCGATAATCATGAATCATCAACACTACTATATATGAGTATGATTAGCAAGGTGCATAAATTATTGGAAACCTTGTCACTATTTTCTATTTTCATGAATAAAAAAATATAAATATGGTTGAATTTTCTTGTTTCAAAGTTCAAACTTGTGTTTTTATATAGAATAGTTAATGAAATGGTACAAACAAAATGATAAATTGATTAAGATTGCTGACTAAGGTTAGAGAGTTAGACTTGTATACTTTCAGTGGCAGCATGCCTTAACTGACTTTGTGTAAGTAATTATAATAAATAGATTGTACTATTGAGAACTGGACTTTTTGTGATTTTTTAAAGCTCTATATTGCACCGGCAATACACATATGTTTGCCATAACTTATGATAATATTTTATTTTATTTTTAAAAAAAGCAAATGAGAAATATTAAATTCTCTATTGCTTTATCGCAATTTTATAAGTACTTCATTACTATGTTAAGAGTGTATTGTGCATTACTACACTATATGCAGTTGAAGACTACCACACTATGCAGTGAAACTGTTTCGTCGTAAATTTTATTCCTTCTGTCCCTTTTTTGCGGTTATCCAAATGGATAAGAAACACACACTAAAACTCCTAAATAAGAGGGTCCTATAAAATTCTCAACCAAAGGAAAAGTATCCTAAAAAAGAAGAAAAAAAAGGAAAAATTGTCATACTTTCAACGGCTAACCATTTGTTAGGGAGAATATCAAATAACTTTTCACTGCTGACCATAATTTATGAGCCACTTTACCTATTTTCTCTCTGTTATCTTTCTTTAGTTTTTCAATATTCTGGATGATTTCTATGGACTGAAAGTGAAAAAATCACATCAATATTTCCATTCCCCGTCATTGATCTTTAACCTTGTTCAGCTAGAACACCAGAGTTACATTTACATTTTCTTTAATTTTTTCTTCAAGGGGGGGTTTGTAACATATACAAGTCAACCCCCATTTGATGATTATAACAACAATGACTTGTTTTGATGTGGTAATGGCTAAAATGTCCCTTGTATGAGTTTTCCATTGTGGGGTTGTGACAAATGCATGCATGCAATAACTAAGACCTTGAAAAGCATTATAGTTTGAGAATGGAACCTACTTTGAAGGAAACAAAAAAGGGTTTGAATGCAAGGGACATTCTACTTCGTTTATCAAGAGTTCTTCATGTTTCATTTGAGATTAGCTACACTTTCATGCAAAGGCATCCATTTGTTTTGGGTGCTTTGCTAGTCTTCTTCATTTTGTACATATTTCTTTCTTTTATTTACAACTTGTTGGTCTTCTTGTCCCCATTTTTCGTTTGCACTGCCATTTTTGTTAGAATCTTTTGGAGTTCTGAGCAAAACCTCCTTAAAAGTGTCAACAATGAGGAGAAAAGCAATGAACCAAATTTTTTACCGGAGATGCTCAGGAACAAGAGGCGCGGTTTGCTTTATAAGTGTCCATCACACAATGCAACAAGTAGAAGAAGAAACTTCACTCGGAAGAAATTGGATGTGTATGGTGGTTTAGAAATAAAAGCCAAGGATTTATCGTCGGTGTTCTGCAATGAATTCACAAGAAACAACAAAGAGATTGGAAGGACTAAATTTTACAAGGAAGAGATTGGTTCTTTGGAGGCTCCTATAAAGAAAGTTTTGTTTGCTGAACCTTCAATGCTGGACCTGGTGGCTCATGGTGCTAGTTTTGATGGTCTAGAGAAAAAGACAGAAATCAAAGAGGATGAGAAAAAAGCTCAAGAGGGTGGCAACAAAAGTGAATTGACAGAGGATGAACAGAAAAATGAAATGGATCTAGGGACATGTGAGTTGGAGAGACACAAAAGGTTGGAGAGTCTTATAGCTAGAAGAAGAGCAAGGAAACAATTGAAGTTGCTGATTGAGAAAGGTCTAATTAATATGAAATCAGTTACTCCAAGCCAAATTGCTCCACTACTTGTTTCAAGACTCAACCCTTTTGATTCTCCAAGGGAGTTTGATGGCATAGAAATGCCTGGTTCTGCCCCATCTGCTTTGAGAAGCCCTTTTGATATTCCCTATGATCCTTTTGAGGAGAAACCCATTCTGACTGGGGACAGTTTTGATCAAGAATTGAAGGGTTTGTTAATAGAACCTAGACAAGAAGACCTTGAATCAAGAGGGCACAAGTTGGCACACCCAAGAGTCAGAAGGCTTCAAGGTAATATTGAATATTGATAATCATTTTCTCTCCTCCTCCTCCTCCTCCTCCTCCTCCTTCTTCTTCTTCCTCCTTCTTCTTCTTCGAGTTAATGGAAAAAGCAACACAAGAGGAAATTGAGGTAAAACTTGATGATGAAATTGAATGTATCTTTCTCATTCATGCAGGTAGAGGAAACCATGACAAGCTTGAAGAATTATTATTACCCAAAGAAGCCAGTGAAAGAGAATTAAAAGCTTCTATTCCATCAAGTGAAGTAGAGGAAAAAACACATGAAGAGAATGGTAAACGCGAAAATGACAAAATGACTGGCAACACAGGTAAGGAAGTGGACAATGCTCAAGCAACAAAGTCCATGTCAGACCATGCAAGAGTTCCTAAGCCTCAAGAGGGGGACCTCAATTTACCAATATCAAGAAATAGTGCTACTAAAATAAATGATTCTCTGTATGAATCTCTTTCACCTAACAAGGAAACTATGTCCTTCACTGGTCGCCGAATCAGTCACACCTCTTCATGCTCCTTAGCTTCTGATATACATGTGGAGGTTTCTGAAGTTGGTTCACCAACACTGATAGTTGATGAGAACCATGAGAACACTACAGATGGAGAATCCATGATATATGATGGAGACATTGACAAAGATGTTACTTCTGGCAGTGAAGATATGTGGGGAGCATCACTCCATTTGAGAGAAGTACGTACAGTAAGCAAGCAAGATATTTCACAATTAAACAGCTGGAGAGAGATTTCTTCACCCCTTTCTGTGCAAAACATAGATGAAGAAAATGCAGCTGATGTGAGCTCTATGTCCTCAAGATCTGACATGCCTGATGATACTCCAACTTATGCAATGAGCAGTGACCATAATAATAATATCTTTGGTAATATGAAAGGTTTTGGTGCACCTCTAAATTCTCATTCATCGGTTGTGTCAGCACGTTGGAGGCGATTGATGCGGTTGATGGATACACATGATAGTCATTTACCTCATGATAGGCATTCAAAAAAACCAGGGGTGAGTCAATTTGGTGCTACTGTATTGTATGTTTAGGTTGTTAATCAATTATATTGGTTCAATTCCCTCTTCTAACAAAAACTAACATTCAAACAATTTAACATTTTCCGATATAAAAAAATCATTGATATCGGTTGTTCCAAACAATGAACATATATTACTTATTTAACTTGCAAACTTCCATGATAAGTAATAAGTGGGGCAAGAGTTCCTTTTTTTGCTTGTCATTTGCCTCATTTTATAAAAAAACTTGTTTAACAGGAATGGTTCGACCTCACAGAGAATTCAAGTAAGGAACAAGTTATCAATGATTGGAAAAACTCAGCAGCCTCTGAGCAAGATAACACACATAACTCAAGAGGAAATGAAGAACCTGGTGCGTCAGATTCAGTTATGCAACCAGAAGTAACTGATGAAATCTCAATCAACTCAAGTTCATCATCCTCACCAAGGCCTGTATTGTCAATAACACAGAAGACCATAGCTGACCAGGTTCCCTCGTCAGCTTTCAATCAAGAGACGCACCAAGATGTTCTGCAATCTAACGTGCAGGATGTGTCACAAGAAACATTAAATGGTGAAGGTCCACCTGACTCCATCCCTCAAAATATTCCGCCTTCCATGGATGATCCAAATGTTGAATCACATAACAGTGACTTGAGTCATCCTCAGGTGTGGGTGTAGAAATTTGTTAAATTATTAGTCATTGACATATCACAGCTTTAATATAAGTGGGGGAACATGGTGGTGTTGTGCCTAAAAGCTTTGGTACAATTTCATCAGGCCATAAAGTCAATGTTTTATATGATTGTTTTACCTCAAATCTTTTAAAAGTTTATATATTTTGCACATAAAAAATCAAATCGTCATTTGAACATGCATGTAACTTGTTTTTCCTTTAAATTGGAGAGCTTCAAGTATTAACTAGCATGCTCTTTGTGACATTGATTAGGAGCGGACTTGTCCAATGGAGAATTCCATTGAAAAATCAAATATGTCTAGCAAGATGAATGATACAGAGATTTGTAACAAGGAAGATGAAAATAAGTTCATGAATGATAAGAACATTGGATACAAACTTGCTCCCCTAATTATACCAGATGCTTCAAGAGAACCAGAACCCCGTAGACAAGCAGAGATGATGGCTTCAGTGGATATAAGTGAGGAATCAAGAGAAAGATTTGATGACAATGTAAAATTTGAATCTTTGAACTTTATATATTTTTGTATATTAGTCAATACACATACAGTGTAAATCTTTCTTGTGAAACTGAACAGGTGCCGTTGATTTCTCTAATACTAGAATCATCCTTAGAAAGTCCAGGAGAGGAAGAAGATGAAGAAAATTCTCAAGGATCAGTGAGACAAGAGGCAACCACAGACACAAGTTCTGCTGAAGATTTTGAAAGAAATCGCAGTGACTTGGATGAGAATGAAGCCATACTCTCATCATGCTTATCCATAGAAGATAGTGACAAGTTGAGAGAAAGAGACAAGCCAAAGCATAGTTCAGAAGAACTGAATTATTTGCATAGTGAGTCAAAGCAGGTGGTTGAAGATCATATGGAGAAGGAAAACTTGGATAAAGGTGGTGCCTCTGAAGACTCTTCACTTCCAATTACCACTGAGGTGACCAATTCTGAAGACAAAGAAGGAGAATGTGACAAGATAAACAAAACTGAAGTCACTGACCAGGAATTGAACGAGAACGAAACTATGGCTATGTCTGAACCTGCAGGAGAAACTGATCAGATAGCACAAATGAAAGATCCTGAAGAAAGAACTCCAACTTGAGTATGTTGGTGCACCAAAGCCATATAAACCAATTGGTACCTCAAAAGAAGTAGGATATTCCAACATGATCGTCAACATAATTTGTTGAACTAGCAAGTTGTGGTGATGGCAATGAGGACTTGCCAACCAAGGGTCACTGAACCAATGATTACTTGAAAAAGAAGCAAATGAGGGCCTGGTAAAGGATTCTGAAATGGTGCACCTTGGCAAGTGTTATTGGTCTTACACAACTGAAAATTGGTTTGACTAAAGAAAGTGAAGCTCCATTAGTTATTGATATGGAGTTTGAACTTGCCATAATGAGAAGATTAACATAGAGCGCATATAAATTAAACAATTTTTACTTTTTAGTGCATGGATGTGGTCCATGGTTCCGTAGATGTTCATAATATATTATTATATTAGTCAAACTGCACATACGCTATTATGTACACAAAGTACAAAGTAAGACACAAAGAAGGTCCCTTGTATCTCTTAAACCCCATGTTATATATCAAAACTCAAATTACCATCATCATTTTGTCTGGCTCCTAAAGTTTATTCATTTCTTTCTTTGGCTAAAAATTTATTAGACACCTAAAAATAAAAAAATTGGTCATTTATCAACGACTTAAAATATATTTAAACATTTTTTTTTGATGAAGGGAGGAAATATTTTTCTTTTTCTTTGGCTCTATATTTTAGGTTCAAAATTGACAGGGATCCATTATACGTGTCCGGCAGTCATTGAAGTTATGTATAATTTCTTTATCATAAGAATCAAAAATAATATCAAACAATTTATTATAATTTACACATCCTATTCAACCAATTAAATTATATTTCAGTTAAGTATAATATTATTTCATATCTTAAATATTATTTACAATAGAATTAATTTCAAATTTTTAAATAAAGAAATAGAAGAAATGTTTTACCAAAAATGTTAAATCCTTATGTATCCAAAAAAAAATGTTAAATCCTTTAACTTCTTTTTTGTTCTTACATTGTTTAATACTACACATTCTATGCTAAACCAAATTTACATTGAAATGTTTCTTTTAATGTTCTGTTGATGTTTAAAAAAAAGGCTTAATTGTAATTTTGATTCCTCTAATTTTTTAAATCCATGATTTTGATTCTCTTGATTTTTAATTGTAACATTTGGTCCTTTAGTTTTATAAATTTGCAATTTTGGTTTCCTTGATAGATTATTAACCAATATTTGTGATTATTAGAGATATTAAATTAATTATAAATTAATAAAAATTCTTAATCATTAATTTTTTTAAATAAAAAACTATTAATTTTAATGTGATATTACATAGAATCGCATGTGACAATGGAAGTAGAAGAGGTGTTAACGAAGAAGAGAAAGAACACAGTGTTGTAAAAAATTATTATTAATAATTTTTATTCAATTTTTTTAATAATTAATGGTTTTGATTGATTTATAATTAACTTAATAACTCAATTAATCAGAATTATTTATTAATAATGTATAAGGAGGATCAAAATCTATGGATACCAAAATTATGATTTTGAAAAATTAGGAAGACCAATTTAACCTTAAATAAAACATCTCTTTTTTAATTAGAAGCTATTGATTCAAGTGATTTATGTTGTTGATGTTGCTTACTCTTCTAGTCTTCCTCCTCCTCCTACAATTTTGGTGTACAATTCTATCAAAGATTAGAATTTAATATTTCATGCAACTTACTCAAATCTTCTTATACTAGTTTTAGATAACTATTAATTAATTATGACTTAAATATATATTTTATATCTAAAAAATAGGTCACTTTTATTTTATTATCTAAAATTCATTTTTTTAATCTAAGTATCTGATATTTATTTATGTTTCATTTTAGATTTGTCGTTAGTATCATTTTATGATGTGATGATGTAACAAACATAGAATTTGATGATATGACATTATGTCTGTTAGGTCATCATTTCACATAATATAATTAATTATGATACTCAAATGAAACATAAATAAATGTTGAATATGAAAAAAATGAATTTTATATAATACAATAAAAATAATCTATTTTTCAGATATGAAAATAATATTTAAGTCATTTAATTATTATTGATATTAAAAAAGTGAAAGGGAATAAATTCACATATTAAAAAAATTAATGCTGAGAAAGCTTTGGTTGACTTGAAGTCTTGAGGTAGTAAAGTTAGTTTATTGTATGTTGTAAGTTTGTATAGGGTTCCATTTGGCGTCAAATCCGCGTGACAGAGGAGAAAAGCAGTTTGAGAGGTACATTACATCAATACATGGATTGTGTCTACATGAATCCTCAGGAACCCATTGAAGCACGTGTGAAACACCTTCTTTCTCTTATGACTTTGAATGAGAAGATTGGTCAAATGACACAAATTGAACGCTCAGTTGCTACCCCTTATGCCATCAAACACTTCTCCATTGGTATCTATAAACTTTGTTGTGCTTTTATTAGTTGAATGTGTTTTGATTAGTTGAAGCCTCTGTATTTGCTTTTTATTTAGTACTTTCATGTTGGTAAGTTGTGTGTGTTTTTTGGTTTGAATGAAGGGAGTGTGTTCAGTGCTCCACACAATGGACGTTTTGAGAAGGTACTGTCATCTGATTCGGCTGATATGGTGGATGGGTTTCAGAAGTTGGCACTTGAATCACGGTTAGCCATACCAACATTTATGGGGTTGATGCTATTCATGGTAATAATAGTGTCTATGGTGCTACTATATTTCCTCACAATTTTGGCCTAGGAGCTACCAGGTTGGTGTGCATTTTGTTTTACTTTTTTCTTGGGGGGTCACATTGTTGTGATTTGACTTGCATCTTTTGAGATTTTAGCTTTTCACCCCTGCCATGAATTTTCCAATTGACTTTTATTTGCTAGAAAAAGAGTAAAGTCTCAAATTGATCTTCTATTTTCTCTTTCAAACATTCATAACAGTTCCTATAAAAGTAGATAGATTTTAGGATTTTTAGTAAATAATTTGGTGACAACATCTTTCAAAGGACCAATATAGCGACATGTTCATTTTTGGCAGACCAACTTCAGGATTTGCATGAGAAAAGATTCCTTCTTGGAACAAAAATCTTCAAAATATAATCATGAACAAGTAGTTATAGAGACGTTTCAATGTTGACCAGAGTTGAAACTTGAGGTGCTATGTGCATTTTTGCTGTTTGTATGAAACTGTCCAGATCCAGACCTTTTTGTCATAGCAAAAGATGTTCAAGACCAAATAATTTCAAGTTCTTATGTTCTTGATTTTTATGGAGAGTCACCTCCTGATTTGACCAGGGATAGCTCCTTATGCTCAAGTAAATTGTGTTTGTTTTGACAAACAACTTTTGCTTTTATCTTAAACAAGCTTTGATTTTTCATTCATGGTGTACTTATAGGGATATATAATCCTTATAGGTTAAAAGGAAAATTCCCCTTAAGTTAAAAGGAAAATTCTATAGAGCAACTGTAAGACCTGCAATATTATATGGAGCTGAATGTTGGTCAGCACATAGACAACATGAGCATAAAATAGGGGTAGTACAAATGAGGATGTTAAGGTGGATGTGTGGTTATACGAAGATGGATAAGGTAAAAAATGAAGATATTCGATGAAAGATAGCAGTAGTACCGGTGAGTGAAAAGATGAGGGAGCATAGATTGAGGTGGTTTGGGCACGATATGAGACGGCCTCTGGATGCTCCCGTAAGAACAAGAGTCTGTTACCAAAAGCTCGACACAAAGAGAGGTAGAGGTAGACTGAAACTTACCTGAGGAAAGGTAATTAAATAAGACTTAATGGAGTGAGATATAGATTAGCAGAAGGTGTGTCTTATGACGGAATGGAGAAAAACTATAAGCTTGGTGGAGAGTTAGGCCAGTTATTATCTCTATGTTTCAGACGATCCTTTTTTTTTTTTTGTTCTTTTCCTCTTTATTTTTTCCCTCCTTCTTTCACCCTTCTCTTCTTTTACCTTATTTTTTTTCTTTTGTCTTTTTCTTCCTTTTTTTTAACTTCCTCATATCTATCATTGAGTTCATCTACCCACGGACTCCAATTAATTTGGGTTAAAGGTGTTGTTGATGTTGATGTTGATGTTGTGTACTTATAGGGATGCACATTTAGTTCAAAGAATTGGAGCTGCAACATCACTTGAACTCAGAGCAAGTGGAATTCACTATACTTTTGCTCCTTGTGTGGCAGTAAGGCATCATAGCCAACTTCTGAACTAGTTATGCTGATAAATTAACATTAACTACAGCTGTGTCTGTGTTTTGCTATGTGGCATTTCCCTTACAATTAACACTTATTTGTATCTAAGTTGTGCATAATTGATCAATCTCACTTGAAAGGAAACAACACAATTTAATTTGCTAAAGATAAAGAAACTCAGAACATCAAATTTTTGTGGTAGATTTTTCATTTGATTGCTACTGTGAAAGTTGTGGAGGCATCATTTTGTAAACTGGAATATTAATATCTTCTTGTAGATAATCACTTGAATTTCAGTCTGGATCAAATGGAACTCAAATAAAAAAGATGTTTAAATACATTTTCCATGACCTGGCCAAGAACCTTATCAGCTGATTTCTATGCGGATCATTTATGCAAGTAATGTAATGTTAATATGTGACTACACAACAGTGCTCAATGTATATTGAACAAAAAGCATATCAGAATTCATTAATGGCTAAAAGTCATTTCATTCAATTAATAGAATTTTGACATTGGTCAGCACGGCTTGGTACTTTTTACTATATCTTGTGTCATAGAGGCAATACCACATGACTCAAGAGAATGCTAGAAATATAATGTTTTAGTACAAAAATTGAAAAATTTATTATAGGTGAACAGATTATACATTCATGTCTATAAGTAAGGACCAAATCCTTCAAGATGTGATCACAAGTTGAGGCTCCCACCTAGTAGGGTTTGGGGAGTGTTGTAATTCAATTTAAATTTTGATCTACATAACTTCGTTGTATTGGTCCTTACTTTTAAAATGTTATTGAAGCTTAATCCTTGAATTTTGTATATATGGGCGCATTTGGATAAACAACTTGATGAAACACTTATTTAAAAAGAGCTTATCACCAAAGAGCCTATATTATAAACGCTTAACTCAATAAGCTTATTTGTTGTTAAGCTTGTAAAAGTATCTGATGGCCCTCCTATAAGCTCTTTTTTGCTTATTTTGATAAGCATTTTCAAATAAGCTAAAAATATCTTACAAGAGGGGTCATAAATCACTTTCATAAGCTTAACTAAACACCTTCTTAACATGGTCCTAAAGCTGTATTCTTATTTTCCGCTGCACTACACCATCTCTTTACTCTTATATATATATGATATAATTAATAATAGAGGTGTATATATACTGATACTCACTAACACATTCACAAAAAAGGGTTCTCTCTCTAATGTTTCTTCTTTCTACAAAAGCATACAGATGAGACTTACACTTAATTGCTTAAATACTTCCTGGCTAATTAAGATATACATGTTGTGTCTCTTTTTTTTTTTTTTTTAAATTTATGCCTCCTAAAATTTTCTTCTTAGCAAATAGATGAAATGAGAATGTGCAACTCACTTGAATAGGTGAATGAATAGGTATGCAAAGATCCTAGATGGGGAAGATGCTACGAGAGTTACAGCGAAAACACTGAAATAGTCAGAGAGATGACTTCTTTTGTTTTAGGCTTGCAGGGCAATCCTCCAGAAAGACACCCAAGGGGCTACCCATTTGTGGCTGGGAGGTAGACAGAAGCCACCAGTATAACTTACATTGAATATAAGATATGTTTAAAAATGTTAAATTGTGAAATGTTTACTGCCATATGATAATAACTTATGCAGAATTGCCTGCAGGAGGACAACACTTTCCTTCTGTTATCATTTTTTTATATCTTTTGTAGATCATTTTACAAAAGGTGTTGTTGATGTTGATGTTGATGTAGATCATTTTACCTAGATTCTGAATTCACTTTAGGAAAAAAAAAACACCCTTGTGAGTGCCTCTTGAACTTATTCACATTGACTCCCCTTATTATTTTGGGTGAGAAACAAGATTTTGCTCCATGATGTATTTTACATTCTATGCTACCATCCTCAGTTCTACTGTAAAATTTGATATACTGGTGATTTCAAACTATTAAATATGTTACATACTTCCAAGTCTGTATGCTCACCTATTGTTTGTTTCTGTGAATAGCAAAGACTAACTATCATATTCAAAACTCGGTACTAAGTTAGCATCTGTATATCTTCATCAATATCACTTTCATAAATTTAATTGGTACTCCAGGAACAATGTTGTTGCCTGTGCCAAGCATTTTGTTGGAGATGGAGGTACAGAGAAAGGTGAAAATGAGGGTAATACCATACTATCATATGAAGATTTGGAGAGGATCCACATGGCCCCTTACGTGGACTGCATAGCTAAGGGAGTTTCTACCATCATGGTCTCATATTCCAGCTGGAATGGAAACAAACTCCATAGTCACCATTTTCTGCTTAATGAAATTTTGAAAGAAAAGCTAGGCTTCAAGGTAGATTTCTTTTTTTCTAAAACTTGCCTTGTAAACAATGAAATTGCCTTGTAAGTGATGTTCATTTATTATTTTCTATATTATCTGTCATATATGAGGAGAATACATACTAAATCATTTACATATTTTTGTCTTTGTTCAAGAGAGGAGAGCTTCACTTGTATTTCTTAATTCAGGGTGAAGTGTAATAAGATACTACAGAGCATGATTGAAGCTGTTTTGCATTTTCTTTTGATTTGTGAAATCAAATAAAGCATTGTGTATAGACATTTGCTCCACTGTAGGGATTTGTGATTTCTGACTGGGAGGGAATTGATGAATTATGCCAACCTTATGGGTCAGATTATCGTCATTGCATCTCTACTGCCATTAATGCTGGAATTGACATGGTACAGATCTTTAACTCCCATAAATAAAAAAAATAGCATAGATTGCTTGGTTTCATTTTATATTCATTTATATATTCAATAAAATATGCAGGTGATGGTTCCTTTTAGATACGAAATATTTGTTGAAGAGTTGATGTCTCTAGTTCAATCAGGGGAAATACCAGTAGCAAGAATTGATCATGCCGTTGAGCGCATTTTGAGAGTGAAGTTTGCTGCTGAACTTTTTGAGTTTCCTTTAACTGACAGATCTTTGCTAGATGTAGTTGGTGGCAAGGTATGCAAAATTCAGCTCCCAGTGAATTTCTATTTCAAGTATTTAGGCTGCATTCACATAATCTTATTTGAATATGTTAACATGCATCCAAGTCTGATCAAACTGAATTAGTTTCACCATCATCTTGGTGTCTCAAGAATAATTTGATTAATACATATGATATATGAGTATGACCATTAGTAGGCTTTATTTTGTGTTTATACTAAATTAAAGTGCCTATCATGTGACAACCAAAATCAGTTCATAATTACTTTTTAAAAACAAATTTGTTATTAAAAAACATCCATAGAATTTCTTCCTTTTTATAGTTTCCTTTGTTGGAAGGAGGATACTTGAGAAAGGAAAAGTTTTTAGAAAGATTTGGAGGAAGAGAACACTTTTATAACTACACAACTCTTTTTTTCTTTTGACTTTTTTGGCTTAGTATAAGATGGTGGATATGACCCTTATTTATACTAGTGGCACCTCCTTAACTAATGCTAGGATTGTGCCAACACAACTCTAAACTAGTGACTATAATTCATTCTCTAGAATTCTCCATAATTTTCCTAGCCTAGATATTTCCATGGTATTTTCTAGGTTAAACTATTATAGATATTTCTATGGAACAATCTAGAGTGGATTACTCTAGAATTTGGACTACACACTTCTTGGATATTTTTAGATATTGGGCCATTTAACAATTAAGCCCAATGGATCAAAAACTAAATTAAGTTTAATATTCAACATCCTTACAGTGCGAAAGAAATTTAGGAACTAAAGAAATGAACAGACCTCCCCTTTTCTTTTTCTTTGTTTGGTGTACATGAACAGACTTCCTTGTTTCTAAGCAAATATAAATATGGGGCCATGGGGGTATCCAAATTTCAAAGAGCATGTGATATTCTCTTTTTTAATTAATTAAGACCAGTTCTTGGTTAGCATCACTCAAACAAAAATGTTGCAACTTAGACTGTTGTACAAGAAAGAAAAAATATCCTAATTAATCAGAATTTGTATCACTATTTCTCCTTTTTAAAGTAAAATAAAAATTGTGTTTGCCAAAATGTCAAAGTTTTTATACTTTTTTATCATCTGGTTATTTATGTGCAACCAATGCTTTACCATATAATTGTTCCCACAGCTACATAGAGATCTAGTACGTGAAGCGGTTCGAAAGTCCTTGGTTCTGTTGAAAAATGGGAAGGATCCTAGTATAAACCCTTTCTTCCATTGAACAGGAATGCTAAGAGAATCCTTGTTGCTGGAACTCATGCTGATGATATTGGGTATCAATGCGGAGGATGGACAGGTACTAAGTATGGATCTAGTGGCCAGATCACAATCGGTAAGCCAGTATTTGTTTCCTTTCCAACACTATAGGTTCATTCATTCATCAATCATAATGCTACTATGGATTTTGGAAGAGTTCATGTTTTGATTATATGTTATTGAAATAAATTCTCTACCCAATTACTTAAAAAATTGCCTTATTTTATACAATTGCTTTTTCTTTTGTCATATTATTAGGGCGGTGGATGGTTGCTAGGTCCCTTATATGACTGCACTTTCAGGCACAACTACCTTGGATGCTGTTAAGGAAGCTGTGGGGAATGAAACAGAAGTTATTTATGAGCAGTGTCCATCAACAGACATCATAGAACGTAGCGAAGTTTCTTTTGCCATTGTTGTGGTCGGAGAAGGTCCCTACGCCGAGTGTGGAGGTGACAATTCAGAGCTTGTAAAATTTAATGGAGCTGGAATCATAGACTTGGTTGCTGATAAAATCCCAACACTTATGATTCTTATATCTGGAAGACCTTTGCTCTTAGAACAGTGCCTATTGGAAAAGATAGATGCTCTTGTTGCTGCATGGTTGCCGGGTACTGAAGCACAGGGAATCACAGATGTCATATTTGGAGATCATGAATTCAAAGGTCAACTACCAATGACTTGGTTCAGAAGAGTTGAACAGCTTGATCAACCAGTTGGAGTTAGTTCATGTGACTCCTTATTCCCTCTTGGCTATGGACTAACATGATAAGGAGAATTTACATGACTAAGTACATGAATATCCAAAAAGTTGTTCAAAGATTCAATATCTGGAGTTTGTGAACAATCCCTTGGCACTAATATTTTATCCTACCATGTACCATTCATGCATGTATGATACTATCAGTTACCGATTTGAAATTTGTATGTCCATGACATTTACACTAACTAATGAACTTTGAGGATGGCCATAATTGAATGTATGTATCAGATTGTCTTATTTTTGTGTCTCATGTTATGCATTGAATATTTTCAAGCTTCTTGACTGACCTAGCTGATCTTATAATGTTGCTGAGAGGACATGTCCTTTACCGTTTCTATTTCTCCAAATATGTAATTTTCATCCTAAATTGTTTTACACATATCAAGAAAAATTCATAAATAAATAAAAGAGAATAATAATTTGATAAAATTAATCTTATCATTAATTAATTTTTAGTTGTTATTTATATCATTAATATTATAAGGAATATAAGTAGAAAAAAGTAATTGATATTACATTAAAAAAAACTAAAATAATAATTATTTGAGACAATTTTTTTCCTTGGACCATTATTATGAGACCTAGGGAGTATTACGGTCTATTCCCATACATTGGTGAAAAATCTTTGATATGATGCACCGGCTATCAGTCATTGTCCTACTTAAGCCCCCTCTATATAGTACAACATTAGATTATGGGCCAATAAAAGCACCCTAGACAATGATACACACTTTTCTCACATCCATTAGACGTAATTTCTGATTAATAATTCCATTTGCAAAGGACTTAAGCATTGGTTGCAAAGTTTGGTTTCAATTTTGACTCATCGGAGGCAATTTAAGGGACAATCCTGATTCACTTGAATCTAATGAAGGAGAGTCAAAGACAAATTCGATTTAAAGAAGTGATGAAGCTTGAAGAAAGAGTTATAGAAAGCTGAAAATTTGTTCTCTCTAACTGATTCGTTATCACATCTTACAAATAAAATAAAATAAAAATATTTATTCTTTTAGAATGTGAATTTGTCCTCCATTTATATAATCTATTTTGACATTATCTTTAATCAGGAATTTGAATTTTTTTCAATGCACCTTTTTGATGAGTGGCTTGTTAATGGATCTAGAATAGACTATAATACTATTTTAGAATATGAGTTTGGACCTAATTCAATCTCAAAATAGTTCATAAAGTAAGGATTATCTCCCACTTATATATTCTATTTTAATTCTATATCTAATTGATATAAAATTTGGATTTTTCCCAATACATTTAACGCTTGACGTATGCACGATATTCTTAATGGTACAAGATTTGTAAAAGTGGCACTTATGTGATCAAAATAAACTTGTAGAAGAAGAAAGTTACGACCAGTGATGATTTGCATCTTTAATCAAGTGTGCACAATAGGTTTATTTCAATTAGTGCTGCTTTTTGTGTATCAATGATGCACTTAATTGGCTCTCCGTCCAAGGAATCATTGTGCAAGTGAATGAGACAGAATTGGAGAGCAAGAATAAATAGCACATGCAATAATTAATTGTTAGAATGCTTCCATTTTCACAAGTTTAATCATGCACGATCAGATATTGACCACGACATTAATATATGTTGTAGAACTCTAGAACAGAGTTTAATTTATTTTATTTTATTTCCATAAAAACAGTTTATTTTAAACGTGTGAGTTTTAACTTTTCCGAAATAAAATTTATTTAAAGACGCACTCAATTAAAATATTTTTGTGTAAGATTTTTCATGATGCAATTAAGATATTTATGGGCGTGTTTAGTTTAGAAGAGAGAAATAGGATAGATAGAAATAGAAGAGAGATAATTTGAAAAAAGATAAATAAAATAAAAACAAAATTATAAGTTGTATTGTTTGATTTAAGAGAAATAGGTGAAAAATAATATTGTTTGTTAAATAAAATCGAATTTTTATTAAGAAAATTGATTACTTTTTTGTATAAAACCAAAGAATATTGATTTTTTATTCTAAAAAATCAATTCTTGTTGTTTAAACAATTGATTTTTGTTGTCTAAACAATCAATTTTTTTGCAAAAAAAAAAAATTAAGATTTAATTTTTGTGAATGGGAAAGAGAAAAAAGATTGTAACCGAAAAGAAAAAAAATAATAATTTTACTCTCTCTAAAATTGCACGAACCAAACATAGTCACTCCATTTCAAAAGAAACCTAAAAGAATTGAAAAATTCCATTAAAAACAAGAAAATTACATTATGATAATACCAAACATAGTCACTCCATTTTAAAAGAAACCTAAAAGAATTGAAAATTTCCATTAGAAACAAGAAAATTACATTATTATGATAGAACTTCGATCTCAATGTTATCAAATAGTGTCTTAATGACTCTTTTATGGAGGATCATTAGAGGGTTCACCTAGAATATTATTATACCGGCATAGTCTACAAACAGTTTTATCTTATCGTGACTACTCAATTAATCTTTAGACGTTTGAGTATTTCCTGCATGAGGGTTATTATCAAGCGAGATTTTAATAATTTATGGGAGAATCAAACACTCATTTCATAGAAAAGATTAGACTTTATGAAAAATCCTTAATTACTTATGTGAGCCCGCATTATTATTAATAGTCAAATCTAGGTAGAGTTGGGCTTTATTATTTAATTTTTTACATTAAAATTTGTGATAAACATTTTAGAGCTACTCGTTAACATTCTCATTAATTATTCTGTGTCGTAAATTATGATAGACCTTAACACCGTGTGCCATTAGATATCTATCATCAGCTCACAAAGCCACTCTTTTGGGTGGTGGTACTTTTGGGAGGCGAAGAAGCGTAGGGTTCTTTTGAAAGAAATTCAATATGTGGTCAATGAATTTTCTTACCAACATAGAATCCCAAAACCTACCCATGTAGTATATAAAAAATAAATCCATGATGATGAGATTGATTAAGAAAAGGTAAAGATTTCTTTTGGCAAAATAAAAAAGGAGTAGGTTGCCTCCATATATGACATCAACAATTTGAACCAATATTGAAGTTGTATTTGGTAAGAAGAAAAATAATATACAAAAAAAAAAAACTTGTACTTTATCCGTGGAACTCACACTTTTTACTATTTACTTTAATTATAAAAAAAAATATTTTATTTTTCTCTTCTAAACCAAACACATTCTTAAATAACAGTTAAATTTTGTTTAATGGCTAGTGTCCATACATATAGAATCACAAAGACTATGATGCTTTGTTTGGATTATGTGTATACAGTATTACTACTACCCTACATGACCAAATCCGCTTTGTTAAGAATATATTGCTCGTCCAATCACTCTTGAATCCATCTTAGTACAATAAATTATTCTAATTAAAAAATTAATAATCGATCTGTAAGGAATCTTCCTCTTCTTGTGGGATTCTTCAGAAGGATTTCAAGAATTAACAAAGGAATAGGACACCCCCCAAGTACGTGAAAAGAAAGTAGGTCACTCAGTTCTCTAATACCTAAATTTGAGTGCAATCCAGGCCATAATTATAAATTCAGATCCATCTTAGTAAAAAAAAAATACGAAAAAAGGGGAAAAGGAACAGAGATCTTCACTACTAGTAGAGTCACATAGGATACTCTGCGAGTTTCAATTGAAACAATATTTTGGGTGCAGTTATGAATTTAATGTCAAATTGAACTACTTTTGTCTCTTCATACTAATACTGGGTTCTAGTACTTAATTTTTGTTACTTATCCCATTAGTTAACTCCTTTTCTGTTAGACAAAATCACAGGATCTCCAGCAGTTCTGAAAGTTACACAAAGCGGATCATGCTCCGAAGATATCTATTTTTAATAACTTGTTGGCATACATAACTTTAATTTACCCTTGTCATGGAATCACTTTATTGTTGCTTAGGATTTTAAACTTGTTAAGATACTAATCTTAGATATGCCTTTTTTGTTTTTTTACTAACTGAACTATTAAGGGGCTCAGGGGTTGTTAAATTGCCGATGCACACTATCATTTTTTCTTTAATCACAATAATTAGGCAGAGAGGATTCAATTCACAGTATCACTATTCACTTTAGTCTTACCTAATTATCCATTGCCAAGGTATCCGATTATGTATTTCTCAAATAAAATTTTGCTTTGAATTCAATAGCAGCAAGAGTATCCTCCACATACAAATATGCCTAGCTAGTTATCAAATTTGAAGTGCCTTTTTTTTCCGATACTATTTGAAGTGCCTCTTTGCCTCTAAGTTGAAACATTCCATTAATTATACACTTGGCTTGAAATCCATTATTCTTAGACAACATAGAAAAACCAACCAAGACCAATGGGGACTTGGTTGCCTGCCACTCCTTTCAGGAAGTTCTTATTTGTTGAAGAAACAACTGTATGAACCTTCCTTCAAGTTCATAATAACTAACCAACAATCTAGGATATTCACATAAGAACTTGGGGAAAAAGCTCAACTCAAGCACTGTACTTATTGAAATGGACAGAAGATTCTGGTTCTACTTCTACCCATTAATAATTCACTACAACAAGTGCTAATGAATGGAACTAGTGTTGTGACGACTGTTGCATTTGGAAAACCATGTTCTGTGTCTGAGGTCCTAAGTAAGAAGATTCATGAAGATTCTGTCCCTCAATTTTAACCCCAAAGGAGTTAGCACCATAATGAGACATGAAGACTCTTTCATGAGCAGGGTTGAGAGTCATAGCTACTCCTGTGTTAGACTGATTACTCCACTGAAAATGAGTTCTTGGTGTAGTAGGAGTAGAATTTGGCTGCTGTTGCTGTGAGAGCACATGTGGTGAAGTGGATCTATTGGTGTCTTCTGAAGAAGTTGTTATGGTTTCTGTGAGATTCACTGTTGTTATGTCATGTATGCTAGCCCTCCTCTTGTCTTTGCCTCCTGAAAGCTGCCTTATGAAGTACTTCTGAGCATGGCTAGCAACCTGTGTTGGAGTTCGTGTAATCACAAAATTGCGAGAAATATTTCTCCAATCACCTTTCCCATACTTCTTCAGACCCAATAGAAACAATCTGCAGGGAACATCAAAGGGAAGTTCAAACTCCAAATCTAGAAGTAAAGAACACAATTTTTTTTTTAACTAACAAACTCACCCAAAAGACCTAGCTATCATTTGAAAAAATAAATAATCCAACCCTTTAATATCTACACAGAATTATTGTCCCTACACCTCTGCTTTAATTAACCTTAAACTCCATCCACCAATTCTAGCTTTTCACACAATCACCATGCTTTCAAATAGATATATATTCCCAGTTGATCATTATATCATATATTAAAATCTATATGTGAAGTTACTAAATAAAAATAACAGTATGTATCAAAACAAATGCAAAAGGTAAAAAATTTACTTATGTTCGTCTTCAGTCCAAGGCACTCCTTTCTTCCTTTCATGCTCAATCGGTCTCACTGAGGAAGATCTTTTTCCACATCCTTTAAACCCATCATAGCCAGGAGTGTTCACCCAATCTAAGGTGAAGGGTGAGGTAGCAGTGCTACTATAGCCAGGAACTGGAATCACACCAGCTTCTATATTGCTAACATCTACTTCCAACTCCTTGTACTGCCTTATCACATCAACCACTGTCTTTCCAGGAATCATCTCAGCCACTTTGTGCCACCGATCCGGGGTGTCCTTATCATGCACTGCAAGAGCATTTTCAAAGAGCTTGTTCTCTTCAGAGGTCCATTTTGTGCTCCTGCTATTATTATCCTCCATCACCAACCAATTGGTGTCGGAGTTTGGAGTGCAAGGTGTAGGAGAAGAGAGGGTTATACTTTCCCACTTCATCAATTCAATTTTGTACAAGCAAAAAGCTACTGGTTCATACAATCAAATTTGGGCTTATTCAAAGGAAGATTGAAACTTGATGAGTGGAAACTGAGGAAGATAAGGCAGAAGAGAGAAAATGATAACAGAAGTGAGAGGTTTTACCACAATACCAAGTCTAAGGATAAATCCAGAAGCATTTTGAAGGGAATCAGAATCTAGAAAAAGAGCCACTTGATCAAAAAATAAAAATCAGAGAGAATGCTTGAAATTGATGTTGAATGAAGATTATTATCTGTTATCCAATTGGTCTAAATTCTAACAAGATAAAACCCTGCAAACCCAATGAATTTCCCTCTAAGATACCAAACAGGAACTGAAATAGAATCACAGAAAGCAATAATAACACCAGAAATTAAATTAAAAAAAGATGGAACTTTTAGTGAGAAGAAAAAAAAATAGGGAGAGCAAGAGGAGAAGCCAAACACAATGAATGTGATAACTGATAAGTGTTAACCCAATTAAGAAACAACAGAAAGAGTCAAGAGTTTATGAGAGCAACTGAGGGTAGAGAAAGACTTATTCAAAAATTAAATATAAAAAAACTGTTATTTCTCCCTTTTTCCTTATATGTGTAACAAGGAAAAGAGAAGAAATAATAATTAACAAACCAACTCAGCACAAAAAAATTAATAATTATAGGAAAGAGCAGCTAAGTGCAAGCTGAAAAGCAAGTGACCATGCTTCAAGAAATGAATTTAAATAAAATTGCTAATAAATTCTTCTTCTTTTTTTTTTTTTTACAATGAGAGGAACCACCTAAAAAAAAGTGTTGAAGTTGGTGTTGTTGAGCTGTGATTGGATATAATGTGATTGTGGGGACTACGTCTGCAACTATAGCAAGAAAGGTCTCTCTTACTATATAATGGACACTATCGATTCTGTGCATTTTTCAGGAAAATAAATAATTAATAAATTACTTACTTCATAGACTTGCAAATTGTAATTGTTTATATACTCATTAATTTTGATATTTTTGAATTTTTCTTTTATTCTATTGGTTGGAATTGCGACAAGAAATAAGGATTGGCAGCTCATCATAAATGATGGAATAGCCACCTGCTGCGCACTAGTCAATGATATTCAGCACACAACAATTCTTAATTTCTTATACTAGCATCCAAAACATATTAAGCCAACTGTTTAATTTGTTTATAAAATTAATTTGAAATTTTTAACTTGTTTTTCTATTTAAGAATTTTGTAAAAGCAAGGACGGGGTTAAAAGGATCGTAGTAGTAATTAAGTATTATTTTAAATTTATGAATAAACAGATAGATATATAAAAGCACGATCTTCTTCACAAATGAATAAGTAAAAAGAAAAGAAAGAACTACGACACACTTAAATTTCATGTAAGTGTCATGCTTTTAACAATATTTAGATCAAGACAAGTGTTAATAAATTTTCTTATACGAGCACTTGCTAATATAGAAGTTTTTTTTTTTTTTAATACTGTAACACAGAAGGTACTATTAAATAAGAATGATTTATTTAATATTAAATAATATATATTTTAGCCGATAAAAAATATTAACTTTTTATATTATATTTTTTAGTTTTTTTCAATTATCTTTAACACACTCATTAAACTTAATAAGACCTTCAAACTAAAATTTTCCCACGAAAATATACAGTGATTATTAGTTTATTTATAACTTTTAAAATCAACCTTTTACATTTTCTGGCTTTGATGTAATGTTACTTTGACCACTATTTTAAATTTGATGACACTACTATGAATTAGGACAGATACAATAAGTCTAAACTTAACTTGATATTTTAATTGGCTATTTTTTGAACTAGGAAAAGAATAGGACTAGACTAGGACACTCGGCCATCAGTCCATAACTTGTTAATCGCTGAGTTGAGATTTTTGAAGCAAATATTTTAATAAAATTAATTTAAACATTATATTTAATTAAACAGTGAAATTTCAGAAATTTAAATAACTACAGGATGGTTTATAATACTATTTAAATAAATTATAATTAATACAAAAGAATCGTATTATTATGTAAAAAATATTAATTTATGTCTATAAATTTTACTTTTATCATCAAATTTTCAAATCACATTATATTTATACTTCCTTTGGTGCAGAATATAAATAATCAAAGTTCCTTTTTTTTCTTCTCAAATATAAGTAAATCTTAACTATTTATATTTTACTTAAGGAGACTCTCTCCAAAAAATCATTCATTTAATAAGGTCAAATATTTTTTTATACTTGATATCAAGTTCTAATGATGGATAATTTAAAAAAAAACATTTATTTTTAATTAAAAATGATACAATTTGATGAAATTAATTAATTTTTTAATAAATTTGAAGTATATATATTTTTTTATGTGTAATCAAGACCGAATGAAGTGTATATATTACACCATAAGAACATCTCTAATGGGCATACTTACATGAATCACTTAACTTTAAGCAATGTTGTTTAAGTTCTTTTTTTCGACAGGAGCTTATAACATAAAGTTGTTTATATAAGCATTGTTGCTTAATAATATTATATCATAAATAACATATTTTCAAGATCATAAGATCCACAAAATTAATTTAAACACTCATTTTAACAATTTTAACATTAAGAGTAAATTTTTGTTTAAATTACTTAAATCTATATAGAATTATCAAATTTACAAAATTATGATAAATAATTTATATAAACAATTATGCACTGTAAATGTTGTAATAAAGTTAATTTGAAGTGTGTTTTTTTTATCCTGTTAGTAAAAATATACTTTTCTTTTTTTAGAAACTAACTTAACCAGTTATCATTGAATTGGACACAAATTGTCAAAACGAATTGAAACTTAATCGTGTAACACTTAATTATAAGTAAATTTATACTTTCTTTATTTTTATTTATAAGATTCAAGTTTAGAATAATTTTTTTTATAAAACTTAATTTATAATATTTTTATCCTAAAATAAGATCTATAATATTTTTTGCATTAATAATTTTTATACTAAAATTAATGTTTATTAAAAGAAGAGAATATATTGACAAATCATTTAAAGAGATAAAAATATTAATAATAATGATAATTTTAAAAAAAATATAAATTTAAGATAAATATATTATTATCAACTATATTAACAACTTTCTTTAATATTGATAAGTTAGATAATTGAATTTTATATAAAAATGAAAAAAATATTATTATATATGATTTTTTTAGCATATAAACATGTAATATTAAAAAGAATTTTTTTATCTCTAAAAATAAAAATAAAAATATAAAGAAAATTATAATAACTCGTACGTTAAATTAAGTTAAACTTTCTTGATATTCTAAAAAATGTGTTAAATGAGATTTTGGTGAAGCCCGAGATAGCCGCCAAAACAACGGTTGAGATGTATGGGTGGTAAATGGCACAGAACAGCAAGTTGATGCAGTGGGTCCCACATGCGGTTACAGCATAATCCGCGTCCTCTTCTTATTGGTTGTCTTTCCAAATAATTATAGTATTTTTAGGATCTCTAGGACCTGGGTCCCACCCTTTCTGATTATCACACGTGTCTGTTCTTGTTTGGCTCTTACCACCGTCGTACCAACCAACCAATGACCTTCCTTAACAGTAACCAGGTGAGCTATAAAAAAAAAAAAAAAGGCTTTTCTATCCATTTAATTTTGGCTAAACATCCAGAAATAATACTGTATTCTCTTATAAATTTCCATATTTATCTACTTTTTACTTGTTATTTTATAAAAATGTTAAATAAAAATTCAATATATTTAACATCGAAATATAAAATAGGTTTAATTATTTTTCGATCTCCCTACTTTTATAAAACTTTCAATTAAGTCCTGAACTTTTTTCTTTTAATTTGGCTCCTAAAATTTTATTTATTTTATAGCATTAGTTTACTATATGTAGGTATTTGTAATTAATTTTTTATAACAATAATTAGACTTGAGGATACAATTGGAAAAAATATGGATCAAATTAAAAAAAAAATGGAAGACCTGATTAAAAATTCTATAAAAAAAAATGAAAACGTGCAGATGAATTTAACCTACAAAATATTTATAATTTTCAATAAATAAAAATTATCAAAGGCTGCAAAAGAACGCTGCACTATCATCTGGTAATGTGGGTACGGTTAACGTTTGGAGTATTTTATTTGTTGATTCATAAACAATCAAAACCCTTGAATTGATGATAAGTAGGCTTAATTTTATTCTTAATTAATTAATCTTAAGGTGAACCTTTGTTTAAGTTACTTGACAAAATGGTGACACGTCGTCATTTGTTTAATCTAAGAGACTTTAACTACAATTTAACAACGGGTTTGACGTAACTATTTAGTAAGAGGGTTTGAATGACTGATAAATATCATATACAATTTGTAAGATTGAATGCTTACAATTAAATATTTAGACTATCTACGAAAAAGATACAAAATGAACAAATTAAAATAATATTTTTTATCATGAAAAAATAAAATAATATAAACTTAAATATAATTTTAATTCTCTTATTTTTTTAATATATAATTTTGACATTCTTATTTTCAAATAGATATATTTAGTCTTTTTATTTTAAAAATATATAATTTTTGGTTAAATCTTGTATTTTTTTATATTTGTTTATTTTATTTAATATATTTTAATTAATTAATTTTTTATGTTGTCTTAAATTTATGGTTTAATTAAATCAAAATAAAATAAATAAAACATTGAAAAAATTAAAAATTAAACCAAAATTATAAATTTCTTAAATTAGAAAGATCAATTTTTTTTATTTTAAAATGGAGTGACAAAAATTACCAATTGAGTAAAATAGATACACCAAAATTATATTTAAGGCAACAACAACATAATGATCGAAGAATGCATTATAGAGAAAAATTAAGATATTTATTTAGGATCTCTTGTACCTATCAACTAATCGAGAAACTCCTAATTAGCTAAAATTTTCATAGCTCATTTATGAATTTGAAGCTTTCTTATTTATGGTCTTCCCTGTGATCTGATGGTTATGAGGATGATTTCAATCCTTCATGTTCTGGGATCCAAACTAGCAGAAATAAATGACAGAGGAAAAGGAAAAAAAAAAAAAAAAGAGAAGAAAACATAAATGAAAAATTGTATCTAATTAAAAAGAAAAAATGCAAGAAAAATATGTTTGTACTAAATAATTTGTATATCTTTTTAATGTAATAAGTGTGTAATTTTTTCAATTTAAATAAGATTTATTCTCTTTTTCTCGTATTATTTTCAAGAGACGCGAGACAAGTTCTTGCGACTTCCATAATATTTTTCTTATTTTTTTATAGAAATAATAAGAAATTAATATATTATTTTATTGATTTTGTCTCCACCGAATTTTTTCTATATTTTTGTCAATCTAAACTACATTTCTCTACCTTGTACTTTATATTTTGTTATTTGTTATATCATCCAATAATTTTATATAGCAGAAATTTCATATGAATGTAATTAATTGATTAAAGTTATTCATAAAGTTTATCATTAATGCTAATTTTTTAAAAAAATTATGAAAAATATAAACAAATACTTCATATGATTATATAGCTGAAAACTATGTATTATTTTAATTTTAATGCATGCAAATAATGTATAATATAATTTCAAATTAATGTAAAATCTTATAAATTCCATCTATATATATGATACAAACTCCTAATCGAACTATATTTAATTTTTTAAAATTGTTATTCAGTTGAACGTTTTACCCAATATCATGATTTACTTTTATTATAACCAGTTTATGTAAATTTGTTGCATCAGTTGTTAATATATGGATTTAAATCCAAGGTGGCCTAACAAATCTTTGCATATGCTCATAGTGATGCACTTAAATATAAATAAATATCAATTATTATTGTTTCATTTGATGAAATCATCTTTAAAAATATCGTTTATTTAATATAGATTTTATGTTTGATATCAAATTCTAATAAAGAATAATTTATAAAAAAATATTTTTAATCAAAATTGATACAATTGATTATTAATTAAATTCTTTAAAACTATATGAAAAAAAATATAAATAAGAATTGAGGAAGTACATGCGAATGTAATATAGCCAAATCAATTAAAAAATCATAATACAATATGTAGCTTAGAGCATCTTTGAGGTAAGATCTTGAATTTAAAATATGATCTTAACTAGAGTTGAAGAGATTTTCAACATGAAGGATGAGTTTTTGTAGAAAATCTCTTAAAATCTACACATTGTTCAAAAAAAGAATAAATTTTTTTCATTTTTCTCTCTCCCTAAGATCTCAAAATGAGATCTACCATTAAAAAAATGGAAGAGATCTTGAGAGATCTTTAATAATACTATGAGATCTATCAAAAAGTAATCTAAGTTCTAATTTAAGATCTACCACTAAATATGCTCTTATGCAGTTCATATATATATATATATATATATATATATATATATATATATATATAAGTAGCATTATTTGCCTTTTTTTTATTTGAATTATATTAATTTTTTGCATCTGTATCTGCACATGTTTCTTAGAGGTCCTGTAGGGACGGGCATGGGCAGTTGTTGGGAAAGAAAGTGACTCCATCTGCATAAATTAAAAGAAAAATATAATATACTAGTTTGAAATAAAACAGAAGGAAAGTTGAAAAGCAACTTAAATTGATTATAAATAAATGAGCATATGGTTTTTTGCATAAGTCGCCACTAAATCGTTTCCATAAATGGAAAGATTCCCGAGTTAAAGTCAAAAAGAAGAGTCAGAAAATGCGACTGGGTCTACATTAGATTATTTCTAGAAATCAAATACTAATAGTAATTATCAAATAAACACCTTTTAATAAAATAAATAAATATCCACTTTAAAAATTCTTTCAAATAAGGAAATAAAAATAAATGCTTCTTTAGTTAAAATATAGAGTATTAATTTAAACACATTAAATAATGTTGTTTTTTATTTGACCTAAAATGTTTTATAAACTTAAATTACTCTAACTGTATATTGAATACATTATATTTTTAAAAGCAAACACTATTTCTTAGAAAAGTTGTTAGAAAAGTCCAATTAGAGAATACTCACGTGCAACTGTGCAATTATGCAAATCCAGCCAAGAAGGATCCATATATTACTAAGCATAAGCCGTCGACGCCTAACTCCTGTGAAACAACACACCACCAACTCAATAATTCTTATTTTTTCTTAAAAGTGTTTTTATTATCAAATAATTGAAAATAATGATAAAAAAATATATTTAAAATATAACCTCTTAATTTTTATTTTAAACTGTTGTGGAACAAATAACGTGATCACATATATTTTAAATCAAAGTGAGGTAATAATACACATTTTTAAATTTAGCGGATGCATTTGTGTTGGGATCCGGAAGGAAAATATTTATGTTGTATGTATTTATTATGTTTGACATTTCATACTAATATCATGATTTAAAAATAAAATAAAATATCCAAAACGTGGATCGATACGCTGTTAATGGAAACATTTAAGCACATTTTCTTTCGGTACAAGCATTTAAGCATGCAAACATTCATTTTAAGATTCTGTTGATTACGCTTATTTTCTAGCAAACTTGTCATTATAAGATTCTGTTGTTTTACAATTTGGAGATCGATGAGTAAGGTTTGGAAAGGATACTGCATAATTAGTACTTGTCACTCGGTGGCATCAACTGTTTGTATTTGAGGAAGGAAATTTCATATTTTGATACTTTGGTCAAATACTTAAATTAGATTAAAAGCAATAGTTTTATTTGTAATAATATCTCACCCTTAATTTCTTTTATATCGTTTTTATGGGTGCAACAAATTAAACCTAGAGTGGTATATATATGCTAGGCATGTTCATTGTAGAGAACATCAATTAATGCTGTTTTCCATATGCAACGATAGAAAAAGCAAAACTTTTCAATATTTTACTTTTTATTTTACAAGCTGGATCCATGACTTCTATATGATGAAGAAGATTATACATAGCCACGTTAAAACAATGGAAAACTCCATATGGGGGAGGCAAAGTTCCCGACAAAGTTATCAAAACAGCCTAGACACTACACTCAAACTGACAAGTTCAATCATATTTACTGGAAACAAGAAAATAAGATCAAAGTGTGAGGGATCTATATACAACAAGAAATTAATTTAAAACGGGGTGGGGGGTTGGAGACTCAACAAAAAATTACAAATTGCCAGTGTTAATCCTGTTAATTAGGGTTTAATATGGTGGTTGAACACATGGCAATTCGCTTTGCTCTCTTCTAATTTCAATAAATAAATAAATAATTGTTAATTGCGATTAAAATAAAGAAATTAATATATCACTTGGTTCTCGTGGTTGATAGGATGAGATGATTAATTTATTAGAATTAATTTGCTAACACCTCTCTCTCTCTCTCTCTCTCTCTCTCTCTCTCTCTCTCTCATTTTAAATTTAATAAAAGATTTCGGTAAATGAATTAGATATTTCTTTTAATAAAAATGTTTAACATTGTTCACAAAAGTTACAAAAATATTACTTAATATTAAGTTTAAAATCAATCTTCTTTCCATCATTTATTTTGTTGTTCCTTTTTGTTTCTTATTTTTTTTCTTTCCATTAATATTCTTCCTGTTTTTTAAAATATAATTGGCAAAAATATACAACTTACAACCTCTTACTCTTTTACTCATCTTAGACATGTAAGTTTTGTTTTAAATGTGATGACAGAGAGTATAACTATATTTCATTAAAATTATGCAACAATAGTCAAATAAATCTATAGCAGATTGCCAAATTTCTCCTTATTGCCTTTACAAACAAAGTAGAAAAGCATAATACCATATGAGGATTTACAACATATGCTGACATGCACTTGCCATTTCACTACTATCACAAAGTACGTGCATTTGATTTATTTTTCTAAACCATTGTTTTAAATGTTTCCAATTGAAATATATCAATAAATATAAAATATTATGTCTTCAACTTATAAAATTCTACAAGTTAACATTATATGTATTTTTTAATCTTAACATCTGTTTGGGAAAAATTAAGATATAATATCATTGTAACTTTAATTATAAACCGCGCAATGCGCAGGTTAACATCTAGTTATCACTTTATATGACTAATGAAAGATGACAGTCGTTTATCATCTTTGTGATATCACCATAATCTTTCCAATAGTGAGACATAACCAGCTAAAGTTCCAGAAAAAGGGAAAAAGAAAAACCACAAAACTGCTACACAGGGTAAAGAGCATACCAATTTAAAATTAACAGTTAATCTAAGTTTATCTTAATCCCATGGAACCATATATATGTTTGACCTTATATATGAAAATTCAATTTTCATGCACTTCAATTATATTGCATAATCAGTGCTGAGACTTTGTAGTACTATTGTACAAATAAACAAGTTAACAGAACTTCTGATGCAAGTACGTAAAGAAAGGCATTCTGAAAATCCTGTAAATATTGATTCACACTGTATATATAATTACATGAAGCCAATACTATCTTTCAAGGAGAGAGACGAGAAGTACAAATAATGCAAAAAATGAAAAAATGACAGGGAAAAAACAGAGAAAGTGAAGACATGTTAATTTGTCTTATTTTCCCTATTAGCAGCTTATCCTATTTTATTTGCTCCAAGAAAATCTTGTTATTAGCCTTGATGGCACACACTCCCTTTGGAAATTATATTTTCTTTACATGTTTCCCCCTCTTCCTCTTTAAGCGAAGATTGTGTATTAGTCCTCTTCTCAACACTTGGGAAGATCACTTGGAGGTGGTAGTAGAGACTCATTTGGTCCTTTACCATTGTCCACCACAAATGCCATCTTCAATCCCCATGTTGTATGAATTTCCAAATGGCAGTGCATAAACCAAACACCTAACAAAACAAAAGAATAACATATAAGAAAAAAATGTGACATGACATGCAAATCCTTTAATCTTACTATAAATATTGTAGCCTCATAGTTTCTTCAAACACAATTAATTGAGGACATGTTTGGATTTCTGTTGAGACGGTTTCAAAAATAAGTTTGAGAGTAAAATTTTATCAGGAAACTGAGTTTTGAAAAAGCAAAACTTGAGATACTCTTACAAACTGAGTTTGCAAACTTAAGTTTATCGCAAACTAAAGTTCGCAAACTTTAATCCAAACACATTAAATTGAAATCTTCACCTGGATTATCAGCTCTGAATCTGATAGCAGTCCACCCCCCAGATGGAACACCAACTGTGTTTCTCTCCACAGGATCCACAAGATTAAACTTTTTGGTGTCCTTTTTGGAGTTGAAGTTCCCTTGTCCCCTACCAACCACAAAGAAGTTGAATCCATGAAGGTGAATAGGATGGTTCTCAGGTGTTATCATTCCAGTATCTTGTAAGACTAATTGAACAGTGGAGTTATAGGCAAGTCTATAAACCCTTGTCCCTCTATTAGTCCTCAAATTTGTAGGCTGTTGTGTCCCTGTGAAGTCATAAACCACCGGAGGCTTCCCAGGAAAATCATCAATGAAAACTCCACTTATGTTGAAGAAATGTGCTTGGAGGAGAGAAACTTTAGGCATCACAAAGGTCACATTGTTGATGGCTGCAACCACTTTACTACCATTGACACAAGTGGGGCAAGAGTTGACTCCAAGGCTGATAGTGAAGAACAAGGAATGGTCAACCTTTTGAGGCACTCTAGCAGGGTACTTTTTGGAGTTAAGGCTTCTGAGTGAGTCAGTGAAGTTTGTAGCAACTGGTGTGGCATTTTTGGGAGGCAATGAAGTGAGGGTTGTGATGGTGGAACCAAGTGAGCCAGTGTAGTGCAATGTGGCAGTGGCAGTCACATTGTCCACTGCAATAGGAGAATCCATGAAAGGAGTGGCTGCTACTAAGTATTTGCCCGCGGCACGGTTGGCTTTTAGAAGCACATTTGTGGTTTGGCCTGGTGCTATAACTATGGTGTCAATTTTGAAAGGTTTTGTGTAGACAGCATCAACCTCAACAACTGTGAGTTGGTGGCCAGCAATTTTAAAGAACAACTCTTCATTCAGTGCAGCGTTGATTATTCTTAGTAAGTAGGTGTTTCCAGGTTGAACTTGGAGCTTGTATCCCCCTGCATAGTGAAATTTATTATTCAGCCTCTATAGTGAAAACGTTCTCATCTTGATTTTATTTAGTGTCTTATCTTTAAATATTATACACTGCTAAACTTTTAGATTATCAGCTTATCAGAAATTATGGTAGGTATAACTTGAAAGTAGTTATTGTTAAAATATTTAACAGTTTGTAACTGCATCTTAAGTGTAAAAATATCTTAAACAAAAACAAGAATATCAAAAACTTGACAATTTTTTTTTTTAGTTGTAGGGAAAATGAAATGAAAACCAAACAAAGTCTAACTGAATTTGTTTTGCATCTTAGTTGGACTAAGTTCATGAGTATTTTTACCTTGTGATGCACAATTTTGAACCGATCCTGGATGACCATTGATTGTGTGAGCATCAGAGACATTTGGAGCCAACCCAGATTTCAAAGCTTCATTTATTACAGCCTCAGTATCAGATTTCCACCATTCACCTGAACCAAATTGAAGTTTTGTAATAGTGAAGTTTATGAATTGCATTAATTATGTGATTCTATATCTTATTTCACTATATACTGCAGTTTCATAAGGAAACAATTTACCATATTGGTATATTTCTCTCCTCTAATTCATGACTAGAGTATCTATAAAATGAAATATTTGGAAACATAAAAAAAATATAAAGAAAAAGGTAGGGAAACCCACTCAATATGATGACTTTTTCAGTGTGGGGTTTGGGAAAAGGGTAAGGAACTCCAAGCTTAGGCAAAATGACCAAGGCACCATGCACAGTTGACCTAAGCCAAAGGATATGTGCATGCCACCAAAGTGTCCCTCTCTGCCCTGTGAGGGTGAAGTTGTACACAAAGGCCTGGCCCGGTTGAATTGGGCATTGGGTTATGTAAGCAGGCCCATCAGCCCAACCCGTCCTCAATTGTCTCACTCCATGCCTGTTCAAATTTTAATTCATCATTAAATTTAAAAAAAATATAGTAAAAAAAGATTTAAATACATTTTCCATGTAACTTAGCGTTTTTTTCATCATTGCAATTTTTTTTCATTTTATTTCTTATAAAGTATGTTTGATTTAATTTTCGTACCTATATCGTTTTAGATATCGTTATCTAAACAGTAAAAAAGTGTTTTAAACAATAAAAAAAACTATCTAAAGCGCTTTAAAATGAGAACAAAACAAATACATTTTAAATGAATAAAACGAAAAGAACAGAAATTTACAAAGATAAAAATATAAAAAAAATTATAAGGGATAAAAATATATATAAATCTAAAAAAAAGTTAAAATATCAATCAAGGTTGGAGTATATATTAATTCTATTCTTGTACACCCACCAGTGGATGCTAACATTGTATTTGACATGGTTAACGACCTTCACCAAAACAGTGTCATCTTCCCTAGCATAGATGGTGGGGCCTGGGAACTTTCCATTTACGGTTACTATGGGCTTTGTTGAACACAATCTTGTAACATTCTTCACCACCACCTGTACAGAACATAAACCAATTAATAGCCACCATGCAGGACTATGAACCAAAAAGAAAAACAATAAAGTGTAACTGCATGTTCTCTGGAACATCTACCAAACATTGAGTGACTTGCATTGCTCAACAATATATATGCCTCTAGCACTTTTCTGTTTGATAAAGATATGAAGGGTTGTATATTTTAATATAGGTTCTTGCCCTGCCATGATTGAACAAATTGGAATGCATCCTACCTAGCTAATTAAACGTTTACTGAAGGACAATATGCTTGACTATATCTATCACTTGAATATATATTCATGAAGAAGATTATTAAGGTGTCTCCATTGCTGATTAAAATTATAAGTGACACAGAAATAGGAAAGAACAAGCGTTACCTATATATATACCTTTATGGAGGCTTACGCTTTCATACATGACTTGTTATTTATTTATTTATATATAATTAAATAGCATATGCTCTAGCTACACTAGACTTAGTCTCTTTTAGTGATGAATAGTTTCATATAAGATCATTTCGTACGAAAGCATTCTTAGCTATAGTTGAAATATTGTAGATTTTTAATCATATCCTCAACATTTGGTGCACTCTGAGCAAGAGCGAGCGAAAAATAATGAACTTATGCTATTACCTATTGCAACATATATATATATATATATATATATATATATATATATATCAATACACTAATCCTACTTCAAAATTTAGATTTCTCATATGCGTGCATATATTTCAAGAAAGCAAGTGCTACTATAGTTGAGTGGGAGGATATAACCATGCATGCTTTTTCTAACCAATCAGTTAGATCATTGATTCATATGCGGTTTCAATTCATGTCATTTTTTTTCTTATATCTCTCAAACTTGATTCTATAAAGCTATAGCATGGCATGATAATAAAACTGAGAAAGTAATGTAATGCAATGCACCTACGTTGAACTTGTAGTGGCGAACCATGGCTTCCACTGAAAGGGGAAGCATGCAAGCCGCTAGTAGAAGTATGACTCTAATCCACATCATGGCCATGAACACCACCTTGAATTTTCTCCGCCTCCACACAAAGCACAGCTGCTAGCTTTTCCTTTGATATATAGCTAGCAATCTATACTTTGTATTAATTGTAGAATGCACAATGCAAACCAAGTAGGAGGGGGCAACCTTATAAAGAGGTATTCTCTGTTGTAATGTCATTTTAAAAAGTTGGTTGAAGAAATACTTAAGACATAATAAGTACAATAAAATAATAATGTGAACTGTCTACACCCAAAAGACAAAAATTAAAGAAGATGGCCAGAAAGTTCTATTATTTTTCTTGTGTATCACATAAAGTAGCTAGTTATCCATCAACTAAGATACCTTTTGAAGCTAAGAATCATAGTTTGAGTTTAAGGGTTTCTTGTTTTTTCCTTCTTTGTGATGGACTAGGTGGTCACATCAAGATACTGGGTTTGGTCTAACCAAATTGGGTGAAGTACAACGATTCTCAACTAACATATGCCAATTGGTGGAATGGATATACACGGTTTTTTAATTACCTGATGAAGTCAAGGAGATGACACATACGCCACAACGAATTAGGAAACTGTTTAAGTATAAAACAATTGTACCT
>PYAF01002102.1:304969-328760 GCA_007407185.1 Glycine tomentella
TTTGTGATGGACTAGGTGGTCACATCAAGATACTGGGTTTGGTCTAACCAAATTGGGTGAAGTACAACGATTCTCAACTAACATATGCCAATTGGTGGAATGGATATACACGGTTTTTTAATTACCTGATGAAGTCAAGGAGATGACACATACGCCACAACGAATTAGGAAACTGTTTAAGTATAAAACAATTGTACCTTTTGTTTGCCGTTCGAGTTTTTGGTTTGGTTGTTAGAAACTTAATTTGTCACAAAGAGGTTCCACTTGTTGAAAATTAATCACTGATGTACGGAATGCAAATTCAATTGTAGTTAATTTGCTTCTCTTCCAATGGGTAAAATCCATTTATTTAGACCAAATTTAGATCAAATAATTTAAATAAGGACTAAGTACTAATTATGTAAGCACTTTGTGTATTAGTTGTTTTTACAACGGAAGATGAAACAAAGTTAAAATGTTTTCTTATATATGAGTTGTAAGCTGTCTCTATTAATTATACTAGAAAACTTATTGAAATAAATTGAAAATAATTTATGAATATGTCTTAAGTTATGTACATAAGCTCCCTCAAATACTTATAAATAATACAAGTACTTATATTATAAGATAAGTCTAAATGAACTATAATTAAGCTCTTTCAAATGAACCCTTAATTAGTCTTCTTGATTCTTGAATCAATTGAGATTATTAATTATTAAGTTATGTGACATGAATTATATAATATACGTGTAAAGTTAAATTTCTCTCCATTACGTTTTGTTTGGATAATTTTTTTTTCATAAACACTTATAAAAAAATATAACAAGAAAAAAATACATTAAACTTTTGCATAAATTAAAATCAATTTATGCATATTAACTTTTTGAAGAGTTAAATGGAAAGAAGTTTTATATATAAAAGTTAATTACATAAGTTGATTTCAGCTTAAATGAGAAATTAAATTAACTAAGTTTATTTTACTTTTTTTAAGTGTTTATAAAAAGTTCGTTCAAACATAGTCATAATGTATTTTTTGACTTTTTTATTTTTTTTATCCTCCTGATCTATAGTCTGTTATAAGTTTGACGAAGGAAATCAAGTGATAATTAAGAAAATAAAATAAAATAATTTTTAGAGGAAAATAAAATAAAGATGAGAAAGTTAGGAAAGATAATGCTTACAAGTATCTTAGGACGAGTCAAAAAAATAATCTCTTTATGAAAAAGTGTTACGAACACACTTTCTCATGATTTCCATTATGACTCGAATAAGATCTATGACAATTTAATTTCTTCTAAAAAAAGAAGATTTCTGACAAAATCCATCTATAAATTAATGATAAAACCGTTAAAAAGTTAATTATGCTTTTACAAATTCTCCGGATCCCAGATGTTAGGCAGACCTTGACATCATTCTAATCGAAGAAATGAATTATCCAGAAAAATTGAAACTGTCATCTAAAGGGCGCATAAAAATAGTTGTTTTTATATTAAATCTGTTGAATTGTTTTCGTCAAAAAAAAAAATTATATATATATATATATATATATATATATATATATATCCCCGTTAGGCACACCTTCCAAACCACTTTTATTTCAAACAAAATTTATTTTAATTCCTTTTTCTTTGCGTTGAAACAAAATTTGAACAGACACCCATTAACTTTTGATAATAAAATGACATTTTTTAAAAGAATAATATAAGTATAAATGATTCTGTCAGAAAAGTATAAGGCTAAATGAAAATAATCTTTTATCCTTTAACATATATATTATTAGAATAACTATATTAAATAAAATTGTTTTTTTAAGAATTTTTCTACAGTCAAAATGGTTTTAGAGATTTTTCTTGAACCCTTATATTGTCAATCTATCATATTTATCATTATTTCTAAATTTAGTTTTATTATTTAAAAAGTTATGAATAATTAAAATAACCTAGTATCACATTATAAATTATTTATCATAAATCTAAAATATAGATTTTATATTAAAAATATTTATGTATTAAAAGTTTTAATTATAATATAAGTTTTATATATTAAAAATATTTATTTATTTTAGATTTTCGTTGTATTTCAATAAATATTTATACTGTGCCTAACTAAAATACTAGTTACTCTTATATTGAAAGAAAAGAGTTAAAATCATGTCTTAAACAAAGTTATTAACTATATAACATATTCTACATATTCTGGGATGAATTGAAATTTTCAATGGATTACCCTTTTTTTAGCAACAAGTGGTGTACCGTTTTAAGGGGTTTTCACATGAGGAAAACAGTGGTATGGGTGACTTGCGACACAATGCTTGGGATGTTAATGGTAGCCCAACAAAAATTTATTGGTGAAGAATGGTTTTCAGGAATTGCTGGCAATCAGAGAATATTGTAATTAATTGGATAAAAATTAGAAGTTTCTTTCCCGAAAGCCAAAGATTGGAGGAGTTGGTAGCAGTTCATCTCATTAAACAACTTGTGTTCATTTCATGCTGACCACTGTTCTTTCAATTTATTAATTGAATAATCGAATTTGTGCACAATTTTTCTAACTCCCTGCCGCCATTTCTACCTTACAAATCATCATGCTTCTGTGTCAATTTTTACCAATCTTAAAATGGAATTTAATAATTAAATATAAATATACCAATATAAAAGTACTGTAGTAAATTGTATAATTTGGTTAAATTAAATGAGTCGACATGTATCTTTTGGTGCATCTAATTGATTTCAAATAAGAATTATATTTAGTACAATAGTACGTTGATGTATTTTTTACACCCAAATTCATAGTTGGTTAGGTTTACACACGTAAGGACTTTCTTTTTTCTTTTTCTGTTATTTGAAAAGTTGTAATATGTACGTAGTGTATGACATAATGTTTCATGTGTACATAAGTGTATATATCTTCTTTATTCTTGATTCTTCTCGACTATGGTGCATTGTCTACACAATACTCGTTGGATTATTGTGATGTCGTAAAGTAAAGTTTTAAAAATATTATTTTCACCCTCATGATATTAATTCTGCCAGTTAGCAAGCGCTTAACAACCCTAAATTCTTATTTTAATTTACATTTAGCAACAGTCAAAATCACATGACGGTCAATTTATATATTTTAGATGTGTCTTCATTTCAATTTTTACAAAAATGAGCAAATGCTCAAATGCACTATAGCCAAAAATTAATATACTTTTTTTCCAGCTTGATCTTTTAAATTTTTTGTTATAATTAATTTTAGTCTTTTATCTTTTATTAATTAAAAAAAGTATGTACTATGTAATACAATTGTTGACGAATTTTATAAGCATAAATTTATAGTTTGTTAATTAGGTTTATAAATGTAATGTATGACATAATGTTTCGTGTATTCACCCAAAAAAAAATTCATGTATGAGTACACAAGCGTGAATATTCTTCTCAATTATAAAGAGTGTTTTCACAATACTAGCTAGATGGATTATTGTGATGTTGTGATGTATTTTTATGATTTTTTTAATTCTTAACTTTTTTGGTACTATTCTTCAAATACCCAGATTTGTTATAGTCCTTCTGTGATATTTCAACAGCCAGCTTATTCATATGTAATACATGGAAAATTAGTATTTTATTATTATTTTAATTGATATGTAATATTAACTTTTTTGATGTAAATATATTTTTTATTAATATGTAAATTTCTAAATTATTTCCTTTAATACTTATTATAAGAAAAGGTCTATAAGTTGTAATAATATTAGTAAAATGTTTTATATTTATAAAAAAGGATTATGTTTATTTTTATGTGAATATTATTGAAACTTTTGAATCAATGGTTGAAGCTTGTTGTGACAGAAGATGTCACCATACTATTATTGGAGTAAAATTAATAAGAAAATAATAGAAAAAGATGTAGAAATAAGGCTAAAAATATTTTTTGGGTGAATGAATCACACAACTGATTTCTTTGGTTTAAAATGTAAAACCTTTATAGATGAGAGAAGAAGAAAAAGTATCAGGGAAGAAGAAGAATTAGAAGAAATTTGTTCCAAAACAACTTTTGGATGAAAAAATTAGAAACAATTAAAGAAAAGTGAATATGATTGTTTGTCCATATTTATTCTATTTCTCCTAATTCTTCATCCATCCATATTTTTAAATTTATAGAGAAGCAAGGAAAAGGGAATGTTTTTAGAAGGAAAAAAAAATCAAAATCTTGTATAATGAATAGAAAATAAAACCTGATACGTCTATATAATACATTTATATACTTTCTCAACAATTTATGCTAAATTAAATTTCCTCTAGTCTCATAAATATTTGCATGCGCAGAAATAATGAATTTTGAATTTTAAACTCAATTTTATCTATTTAAAACTTATTAATGTAACTGAATCGGATATTTATAAAGTACCATTTTATGACATGTGACAAACGATTTGACTCATGTACTACGAAACCTTAAAACTCTCTTGAATTGTCATATGTCATCCGAACGTGTGAATGAATTTACAAATTTATTTTTACAGATAGATTGTATACTAGCTTGCAAGCTTAACAACCTTAAATTCCTATTTTACATTTAGCAACAATCAAAATTTGACGATGGTTCAATTATACATTTTATACGCGTCTTTATTTCACTTTTACAAATTGAGCTCAGATCCACTATGATAACTATTATATAGACCCAGAAAAATGGGGATCATTTAAGAAAAAGGGAGAGAAAGAAAATAATAGCAAATCGTGTATGGTGCCTAATAGAGCTTCTCCCTTCATCAAACTCTTCTTCCATATACAAATTATTCCTAAAATTATGTCATCAAAAAATTAATTTCCTTCTTTTCTCTTTCAAATCAATTTTTAAATTATTTAATGTAAAGAAAAATGGGCATCATTTTGGAAAAAGGGTGAGAAAAGAAAATAATAGCAAGGAAATTCATGTTATGAACATGTAATCATCAGTATAAATTCAATGTAACAAGTTACATGGTAATTCTTTTCTTTTGGTACAAAGTTACATGGTAGTTCTAAACGAAGGAGTGAAATTTCTTTACCATTAATTGAGGAAAGAGAAAAAAAGTAACTAGATTAATTACAAAGGCATAACAATCCATCCTAGGAAATTAAGGGAATGAAACCCAAAATTTGGCCTTGAGAAATTTAAACAAAATAATACAAAATCTTACATTAATTCTTAAAAATCATAAATATTGATTATATTAGTCCACGAGCATGAGACCTATGGTCCTTAAAAAAAACTAACATAATCGACATTTGTGATTTGTACTTGTAAGAATTAAGGTCAAATTTTATATTTTTTAAGGAGTATCATGTTTGCCATTAAATTTTTAGGAGATGAATTTGAGTGTTTATTCAAATTAAATATGGTAGGCTAAACAAAGAAAACCCTAGCTTGCATCTATCTAAGTTGCACATATTGGTGCTTTCCCTCCAAAATTGGGTTTGACATTTGCACATTTCGCAGTTGCTAGAGTAATTCCATTAAATCTTAGATTTATGTCACTGAGCTCCACAGTTTCACATGGAGCACCACTGCTACAAACAAGAGTTATTCCTTCTTGAGTTGCTGAAGTTCCTCTAATATCTTTGAAAGTGACTTTGCTTATCTTTATTTTTGATGGACTCTAAACATTGAAATCATAAATAAATAAAAAGTTAGAAGTAAATTAATCAATTATTTATATAAGTAATATGTGTGTGTATGTCTATATACATATAATTATAAATAAATAATCAAGATTATATTTAAGTAAAATCAATCTGGACCATTTATATATAATTATATGATTAATATATATTATTTTTTCTTACATTCTCATGGCTACCTATATTGAAAAGTGACATTTGGTTATATACCTGTTTTGAGCATTGATTCCATGGGCAGTACTCTTGATCTATAATTATAGGGTTGCTGACATTAATCATTATGATATCTTCAAAATGCAAATCAGACGCAAGAGAAGTTATTGGGGTACCAGGCCAAGTTTTGATCCTTAGACCATTGTTTGTGTTTTTTAGTGTACAATTCTTGACAATAAGATCCTCCACAGAATCTTCATTTGAATATTTTCCTAAGCTTCCAACACTAATACCATGTCCAGGCCCACATGTTACATTTAGGATAGTGACTTCTTTGCTCCCATCACCCAATGATATGCAATCATCGCCAGTGCCAATTTGTGAGTTAGTAATCTTCACTTGAGTTGATTTTCCAATGTGAATTCCATCAGTATTGGGACTATACGCAGGTGAACTAACTCTGAAGTTTGTAAATGTAATGTTCTTGCACCCAAAAATATTCACATGAAAATATTTGCTATCCTTTGAAGTTATGTCCATAATTACTGAATTATTGACAAAACCAAAGCCAAAATTCTGTGGAAAATATTGCCAAAAGTACATAATAGTTAATTGTTAGGAAATGTAATGAAAATGCATTAGAACATACTAATTTCAATATATATTAAGTAAATACTTGATTATATTTACCATGGCGAGCTTCTTGCAATTCTGGTAATTTGCTGAACAATTATTTTGTTTCCAAGCCATTTTTCCTCGACCATGAAAAGTTCCATTACCCGATAAGGTTAAGAAATTAATATATCCAAATCTAACCCATTGATCTTGTCCATTAATTTGGAGTGGATTTTTTGGAGCTTTAATTAACCCATTAACCTGGACCTCAATAGGAGCCTTGCAAGGTCCCATAAAGTCTATTTGTCTCAACTTGTATTTACCATTAGGAACCACAACTTTGCTTGGATTCTTTGATGCACATGCATCCGTCCAAGATTTTTGCAAAGCCTGAAGAACAAGCCAAACAAAAATTAGAAAAACCAAGACAAAAATCCATCTCATAACTCTTTTAATTATGGGATTTACATATAAAAAAGCGTTTTTCAATTATTAAAACTTGATTTGATCTTACCATGGTTATGTCTCCACTAGGTACTACACCATATTTTCTTATATCAAAAAGGTCAGCTTGAGCTTTGACATATGAAGTTAGCAATAGGAACAAAGCTAATGTGGTCATACTCTGTGAGAAACTCATTTTTATCTTCCCTTCTTGTCTATGCCTTTCTTCTACTTCTTTAAACAATGGGTGATTTGTGGAATGTTATGGCATAAAGCTATTTATATTGTAATTGCAGCATTCTTAAGGCAACTAACAGAGCAAACAAACAAACTCTAATCTAATTGATTACAAATAGTGTTATGACAAATGTTTTTTGGAGGGTCATATTGATGACAACACACAAAACAAGTAAAACAGCTTTTGTTCAAGCCATTGTCATGATCATAAATGTATTGTAAAGAAAAAACAGAAAGACATGATGGATAAATTTTTATACTATTATTATAAACTTTTTATTTTGCTCTAAGCTAAATATGTCGATTATTGGTGAAATAGATAGGTTGTTGAATTCTCTATATCGTTGATATTCTTCCTTAACAACTGTTTGTTATGTTTGTCATTTCAATTCTTTTTTAGGTTATGGTTATTCAATGTTTGACCAAAATATATGTTTTCCAAACGCTATTAAATATATCATGAGTTAATTTATACGCTCTGGAATGAAAAATACTTTTACACCGATATTTAATAAAATTTAATCATTTTACCATATCATCTTATTTGTTAATATAATATGTAAAAAGATAAATTCCTATTAAATATCTGTATAAAAATATTTTATACTGATAATATATAAAATTTAAACTCATAATATTTAGATATAGTGTTTCCTAATTTTTCTTTCTTTTACTATAAATAATTATATATCAAATTAATAACATTTTTAAAAATAAAATTATAGTCTCCCGTTGTTTGTGTTTGAGGTGACATATTTGACTCTATTGAACATACTTTCAATATTTTGTTGCACAGGCTCTCAAACGACCAAAGCAAGAACAATATTTTTGGATCAACTCAACTTTAAATTTTAGTGGACTCAATCTCATTAAACAAATCATAAATCCTGATAATCTGGTTAAGCTTTCTCATTTTGTTTCATAGACTCAACATGATTGAAAGTATTCAACTTTTTGCATGCATTATGTCTTCATTTATATGCCTGAAACAAGTACTAAATTCTATTAGATAAAAATTAGAAAACCAAATAACAAACTGATACATGTAGAAACAACAGTACATGGACAAATTTTTCATAGAATAAAAAATCACAAACAATGCTTACGATAACAATCACGTAATAAAACAAATAGTAGTGAAATTTTATAAAAGAAAATAATAGTTTTATCTGTATTTCTAGTATGTTGTCTCTCGTTCTCTCTTTCTAATCTTTCTCAAGAGAAAGCTATTTATATATATTTAAAAAAAAACAACAAATTAATGTGCAACCTCAAAAAACACAACGTGCACCAACAGAACAATAACAAACAAAATGAAATCTTCAACGTGCAATGAACCTCCAACTGATAGAAAAACAAAAGACTTGTTCCATCAATATACTTCCTAAAAAATAGGAAGTTACAAATTTAAAATATAGTGGGTGAATATTATATTTTAAAAAATTGATTTTGAAAAAAAAATATATTTTCACTTTAAATTTTAAATTATAATAAAAGATGATTCTACAGTGGACCACTGCCTCAAATGCACCGGTGAACCATGTGAATAGTATAAGAAAGTACTGTTTAAAAATTTCCGAACAGTTTATTATAATGTGTTTAGTGTCTATTTTACCCTTTAAACTCTCTTTTTTAAGGAAAAAACTTTCGGTCTGGGCTTGGCTTAGCCCAATAAAATTTCTTTTACGTTTTTTTTCGCGTTTTTCTTTTTGTTTCCGTTCTTTTTTTTCTTTCTTTTTTTCTTTTTTGCATTTTCCCTTTATTTTGTTTTTCTTTTTGTGTTTTTTACGTCATTATTTTTTTTAATATTCTTCCTTCTTTGTATTTACACTTCGTTGTACTACCATTTATATGTTATCCACAAAGATTTATTAAATATTTTCTTATACACACAAAATTAAAAAATATAATAACTAATTTTCATATGCTATTGAGAATCTCTATGAAATTTATAATTAAAAATTGGTATGTGTTGATCATATTTTTTTCACAAAAAATTCTATTAAGAATCTATTTAAGTTCATAAGTTATATTACTCATTAAATTATATTTTAAAGATAATAGTAGTCAATAACTATTCAAGAGTAACTTTATTTCAGAAAGTTGAAAAATATAATATAAAATATGTCATGACAAATAGATAAAAAGATAACTAGAAAAGTAAATTATGACAAATATTATTAGATTTCTACTTTGTTTTTCTAAGATTTACATAGCATGTGGGTCTGACCCATTTACTTTAGGTTAAAAATACATTTGAATTTCACATCAATATCAATATATTATACATTTTTATGAATTGAGTTAATAGTCGAAAGTTGTTATTTATTTCTCATTTGTCTTATTCTCCTTTGGACAGTAATTTCTAGTGATGCAAATGTTTCATTTATACTCTTCATTATTAATAGTTAAATTTTGAAAATAAAAAAGATTGGACAGTTTTTAAATTGATAGTTTATAATTGTTAAATATATATGATAAATTTTGAAAATAAAAACGACTAACAACAAACTATTTTTAAAATTAATGTTTTTTAATTGTAATTTTTATAGATTATAGATAGTTGTTAATTATTAAATTTTGAAAATAAGAAAGATTTGATGGTTTTTTAAATTGACTTTTTCAATTGTTAATTGTTATAGATAGATTATAGATAAATAAATATCCGATAAGGGACTAACAACCCACAACATCATCATCAACAATATCTTTAATCCAAGTTAATTAGGATTGATAAAACAATCTACGATTTTAATAAATGATAAATAATTTAAAATATATTTATCTAACACCATTTGGATAACTATAATTTTAAAAATTATCTATTTAATTTATTGGAAGTTTAAAGACCTTTGTGCCTATAAATGAATTCTTCAAAGACAGTTTTTCTATTAATATAAATAGAAATTATCTTTCTTACTAACATGTGACTTAATTAATTTATTGGATATTCTATTTTGTCTGGATAAACGTGTTCTAATGAAATGAAGAAAAAAAACTTGTGCAAATTTGCTTCATGCACGGTTTATTGTAAAACTATACATCATATCACAAACTTCAACAAGAAGCATTTACATCAAATATTAAAATTGTTTTGACATTTAAAAAGCATTTTTATCACTATTATAATATTTTATTTTTTTAACCTAATAAAAAAATAAATCTTAAAATCAAACTATTGGGATGAACATTTTTTATTAAATCAAGTAGAAAGAATTTACACTTAACTCATGGAAACTAACAACTTATTAAAACTACACTAAGAATTAAATTATTAGGATGAGATTATTTTATAATTTTGTATACATATATTCAAAAAATAAAAATGATTTATATTTTATTAAATCTATATACAACAATGACGAAAACAATATCCCGTAGATGACAAAGGTATAAGAATTAGTGCTTATAACATTTCAGGAAATGAATATTATAATTACTGATAGGATTTTTTATATTCATTTCTTAATTATTTACTTTTTCCTTATATTTTCCACATTAACAAAATTATAAAATATTTATTTAACTACCTAAATTCAAGACCTTTTTATATTAAGGTTTCAATGATATTAAAGAAAAACAGGTCACCACACCATCAAGGCCATAAGCGTTACCTTCACCATCGACCATCAATCTATATTTGCCCTCTCTTTTTTGAAAAAAGGTCATTTAAAAATGGCCCAAATCTTAGTCTAAAAAAAGATCCATCGTTTATTTAAAATTATTTAAATATTCAAGGATTATATTTGTCAAATCCAGTCTACATTGATTATGGAAGAATTCGCTTGTACTGTTCTACTCCTATTCACTTCATACTTAAGACAATCTGAATGCCCAAGTTTAATATGAAGTCCGAAAAGTAGGGTTCACATGTGAAACAATAATTTATACCATTAAATATATTTATAAAATATTCAATGACTAAGATTTAAGAAAGGAACCGAATGAACAGGTAGCTTTTCATTTTTTTGTTAATTTTTTTACTTTTTTTCTATTCAAGGCTTACTGTCAACGATTCCTTTACGCCTCTTTCTCATATTTCCCAACCTCAATCCTTCTTCATCTTCTGGCTGGTGTTGGTTGGCTCGGATTTGGTGATGGAAGTGTTTGATCTTGCGGATCTGGCCAAATATGGGTGGTTAATGACGGTAGAGGTGGTGGGTGGTATCGTTTGGTTCATATCTGAACTGGGTTTGGTGGTTAAGGTTGGATCTGGAATGATTTTTTCGTATGGTGGGTGGTACTGTTTGGTCCTTATCTTCTGAAAGTGCGGTGAAGGTGAAGGTGCAGTGGCCATGGTGAAGAAGTTTGGTGCGGTGGCCATGGTGAAGAACCACGCTCTAAACTTCATATTCGAAAACTCTAGTCTAACAAATCTAATTCAGCCAACATTTCATCAAAAAATTAAATCATAAGAAAGAGTTTCTATTAATTGCATAAACCAATGTAACTCCAAATAACCACTAGTGTGCTTCAACCATAAACACAAGGAAACACAGGAGAGAGAAAAAACCAAAGGAAACACAGGAGAGAGAAAATAACATAAAAATAAGAATGTTTTTATTTTTTATTTTTCTTTCGATAAATGACCTATTATGACAGGTCATTCTACTCCCTCACCGGTGAACCTTGATTTTTTGACTTCACCTTAGAATTCACCCAATCTGAACAGCTCTTTTTAATAAAAATTATATCCAACGACTAGAAATCCTTCCCCATCGGTGGACCACATAGTACACTGATCCATCGTAAAAATTGCCAATAGGAGGTTCGCCCGTGGACTATTATTTTTTGTTAGTCAAAAAGTTCATTTTACCCTGTGAATTATAACATGAAGTCCAAAAAGCAAGCATTCACGGGTGAGGAAGCAAAGTGACCGAAAATAAAAGATTGATGACCGGAAAAAAAATAAAAAAGACAAAAAAGACTAATTTATTATATTAAAATCATGGCCACCGCACCTTCACACCAAACCTCCGGCAAATCATCACCACCACACCAAACCTCCTCACCATGGCCACCGCACCTTCACCGCCCACCATGTACTCCACCACCACTGTCCCTTCCCCAGCCTTACTAGGGTTGGAACCTCAAACGACGGCTTCTTCTCTAACAGCTCGAAAACGTCGGTGTCGGGAATGATCTCGCTGAAAGCGGACACAACGTCTAGTTCAGTGGTCGAAGCTGCAGGGGAATAAACGGAAATTGCGAAATGTGAGAAAGAGAAAGGAAAAAAAAAGTTAAAGCTAGAAATGAATGAACTAAGAGAGCTTAGAAAGTGGTAAGTGATAAAATTACCAGTATTGATAGAAGAAGCGAAAGCGCGAGTTAGAGAGAGGGACTTGTGGAGATTGAAGTGAAGAGTTGTTGGAGGACGAAGCGAGAAGGAGAAGGTGGTGGATCTTGTTATTGTTATGTGAATGGAAGATGTGTAACACCCCGTAGGCCTCTGGTGTATTAACATTAATAATATCAGAATCGCGCCAAAACATCATTTAAAAACCGTGCGGAAGCAATAGAATCGAATTTCCTGATTACATTATGTATTGAATATACAAACACCTCATACCCAAGCATAAAATCAAGTCCCTGCTGATCCAGTATAACATAAACACAACATCATAGGCAGATATACAGAAAATCACAACAAAGATAATCAGGAGGAATCATCATCAACTACATAATAACATAAGCTCTGTACATATACATCTCAGAATCAAAACCACACATGTGGTTATACAACAGAATATGTACAGAATAACATGTGTGCACACACACCACATCCCTACACAGGGAACATAATCAGGTCTCAACCAAAAGAACTCTTCTGCTCTTCTACTGCAAACCATAACCATGTCAGCCCACACTACTGGGGCCTCCTACCTTGTGGCTGCTCCTCTCAGCTAGAAGAGTCACCTGAAAAACAACAGCCCCACACCGGGTGAGATAAACATCTCAGTAAACTCAGGGTTCTGGGAGATCCTCCCTTCCCCTGGTTCACCTCCAAGCACATACGAAACAAAATCATAATCACAACCTAGGACATAATCCTAGCTCTCATAACCCGGCTACCGGGGTATCATCAAATAAGTGTCATCACTGGACACTATCAGCATCAGAGGTGCAACACCTAATTCTAGATTTCTCAACCATCTCACAGAGGTACCATAACACAAGTGTCATCCACTGAACACTTTCACATCAGAGGGACACCGCTTATGAACTATATAACATTGCCTGAGGGCAACCACTCAGGACTTCACTCATCCAGATATGGCTCATCTAAGGGACACCGCTTATGAACTATACAACATATATGTATACAGTCTGGCCTGGGAAATATCATCCGTCAAGGGCACTCAATTCCCAGGGCTTCCACACTCTTTCTACCTGAGAAAGATCATCCACTCGGGCACTCTTTCACTCAGGTTTCTAACACACTGCCTGAGGAAGATCATCCACACAGGGGCACTCATTCCTCAGGGCTTCCAGTCCCATGCCTGAAGGAGATCATCCACAAAGGGGCACTCCATCCTTCAGGACTTTCAATCCTCTGCTTGAGAGAGATCATCCATACAGGGCACTCATCCCTCAGGACTTCCAATTCCACGGTCTGAGGAAGATCATCCATATAGGGCACTCATTCCTCAGAACTACCAATTTCATTGCCTGAGGAAGATCATCCATACAGGGCACTCATTCCTCAGGTTTCACCTTTCCACTGCCTGAGAGAGATCATCCATATAGGGTACTCATCCCTCAGGACTTCATGGCACTTCCCAGGGAAGATCATCCACACGGGCACTTATTCCAAGGGAGTCCATAAACCTATTCTACTGGCCAGAGAATCTTACTTATCACAATACTATTCCAGTATCCACTTATCCTCAATTGCAGACCACTACCCTGGTCTTTATCTCATCAACAGACATAGAACACTATCACAGTGTTCACTAATCAAATGAGTCCAAAACCAATCACACATGTGCCAACAGGTGCATTATCCCCGTAGCGCTATCTCAGTGTCTAGCATAGATCTATGCATTCTTATATAATCACATCCTAACACCATCACGATATTTAACTCTCATAATCATCAACAAGCCACAATGGCTTTTCTTTCAGCAGTACACACACATACACACACACACACACACACACACACACACACATATATATATATATATCATTACCACAGTCACATCAAATATCAAACTCTAAGGTATATCAACCATCACCCACATTGAGTGGTGAAACAAAGGTAAGGGAATCACTCCCAAGAACAATGAGCTTACCTGGCAAAGCCGTGCCCTGCAGCTCCATTCCTAGAACGATGGTCTGCATCACTGACACCCGCGGTGTCAAGCCCTAACAAGGCATACAAACGCATATCACAGACCATTCAAGCATATAATCATGCATAAGCTCATCAAGCAGTCCTGCACTGCCACAAAGAAAGGAACCACGGTCCTTTCCATAGGCCCAAGTCATCTAACTTAAGGTTCATCAGGCTCATCCATCACAAGCCTTTCCATAGACCCTCAGTGGTCTATCTCAGCTCAACCATGGCCTCAGAGTCATCACAGACTCAACATAAGCCATCCACAATGAGCTCAAAGCTCTTACAACCTAAAACACTCAAGGGGTTTCCATAGGGCTTGAACGGTTTATCTCACAAGACACCGTTTCCATGGCCTCTCAGGCACAACAAGCCCACCAACCATGGCCCTTGCATGTCTCAAATCAGAGTGACTCAGTCCAAGTCACACATGCATAAACCTAGAACCAAAACCAACATCCACCAAATCACAATCTGAAAGCTAATCCTTCCTCCTCTCATCATTCTAAACATGTTTCTCTAAAGGACCCAGAGCTAATTCTAGTTCTGTCATCAGTGGGTCACTATTCATGAAAACTCCCAAACCACAAATCAACCGGAGAAACTCGAGTTTCTTACCTCAAAACTGATGAGGAATGCTTCCGGACCTCTTCCTTTAGCCTGGGTGTCCGTGGAAGCCGCTGCTCCTCGCCCAAACTCGAGTTCTCTTCAGCTTCCTTTGGAAGAAGGAACTTCTCTGGGATCTCAAGGAATATAGAGGAAGGATTCTAGCTCATCACTGATTTCTAAGAGGTTTAATGGGTTTAGGAAGTGGTTTGGGTGAAGAAACAAGGTTTATGGAGCTTGGGAACCTCAGCTATGGAGGTGGTCGTTCTGGGGAAGAAGAAAGGGGTTTTTCCCTTCAAAATCGTGCTTTTGACCTTTTATACTGGGTCTGCCAGAGGTCCCGCGCTGATCGCGCCACCTCTGGCGCTAACCGCGCCAAGCTCCACCGACCTTGTGGTGCCAACCGCGCCACACCCGTGCCATCAGCGCCACCTTCCAGAAGCAATGGCGCCATTTGCGCCACCACCGCCAACATCCAGAACCTGTGGCGCCATTCGCGCCAACCTGGCGCCCTTGGCGTCAGATTCCAGTGAGTCTGGCGCTGACCGCGCCACACACCAGACATGGTTTTCTCAGCATGACTTCTGGCGCTATCCGCGCGACACCCCGTGCCATCCGCGCCAAAACTCTGGGGTATTATAAGATGCAGAATAGAGAGTTGTAGAAGGCAGAGTTTGCAAGATGAATGACATTTTCATATTAGAGAGAGAAAGATTAAGACGCCAAACTCGGTCACACTGTCTCTCAAGCTTCATAGCAGCGGAATCGCAAATGCACGACGCGTTCACACTGGCTCTCGGTTACATCTTCTAAATTAAATAACAGTACTAAACCAGATGATGGCTTGCTTGATGGATTCCAAATGGGTGGGTCTGCCATTGGGACCGGTGGTCCCTTTTATTTCGGCGAGGCATTGAGGATCGACGTCGATCTTGCTATGGTGACGGGAAAAGGGGGTTTGGTGAGGTTAGCAAACTTGACCGAGGAGGAGAAGTCGGAGACGCAACAATGGTAGCGCAATGGTAAGGAGGTTTGACATGGTGGTGATGGGAGTTGCAACGAGGTTGAGACCGGATAGGATAGTACCATAAAGGAAGGTTGCAAAAATAAATCAAAAATATATTTAAAAAAAGAAACTCACTCAATAACCAGTTGACAAATCTAGACCATTGATTATTTTAATAATATATTTTGTGATCAAAATTACTGTTTCACTAATATCCCTAAAAATGATAACTTCATGTTGGACTTAGCCATTTTACCCTCATATCTCAACGTTGGATATAAAATGAAACAATTGAACGGTGCAGATTATAAAATAGTAACTGGATATTTATTTGGTTAAAAAATATACTAAAATGAAATACATTGTGAATAAACCATTTTAACCCTTCATTAGAACAGAGATATGCAACCATGGCCACGCTAAAAAAGGATCCCTAGTGGCGGAGGTCGCCGGCGCATCCGCCAGCAATGTCAGACTTGAAATGAAGATGTTTGAAAAAGATCTATGCAGAAAGCAAACAATCATTTGGCTGCGAGCGGGTGTGTTTCTATATTTTTGGCGTTTGAGCTTTCGTGAATCAGTGATAGAAGCATAATTATTTGGGAACGAAGGGTTGAATTCTCTTTCAAGGCCTTACTCGATGCCTCACCGTCGTTGATTCCCGTCGCTTGGGAAGCTGCAACAATACTACGGGGACTGTCAACGCCGCCGCCGCCACAGTCGTCGTTGCTGCTAACTCCCAAGTACAATCAATTGCTAAGTTTCTAGATCTGGGATTAAGGGGGCTCACAATTTGATTTTTTTTCCCCTCTAGTTTTTGTTTTCTGGTTGTGTGTTGTGTTTCTGTTGTTGGTGACGAAAGGGAAAATATCGGAGATGGTGGTGGTGGTGGTGGCGGCGACGGTGGGGGAGAGAAGAAACATGGGAGAAAGAGTAAAATAGGACCAAAGGGAAGAAAGAGATGAAAGGTAGGATGAAAATGATAGTCGTTGGAAATTGCCATGGCGGAGGGGAAAATGGGAAATCGTGGGCGTAGTCGGGGAAGTGTGGCCGGGAAAAAGATCTAAACCAGACACATAAATGGGATATAAGAGACATTTTACATATTACAATATAATATGAATTTACATTTTCATTTAATTTTAATTACTTTTGAAGTATGGTTCACTAGGGGAATCATTTTGGACTCAGAAACCAAAATTTCCTCAATTCATGTATGGAATCCCACAAATGGGAATATTTTCCCGCGGTGGGCACGGCGTGAATGGGAATGGAGATCACACTCCGTCTCGTGGAAATTACATAATTATTTTTATATTTTAAATATTAAAGATTGGTTTTATATTTTTAATATACAATCACTTATGACATACACAATTATACAAAATATTAAAGGTTAAAAATATTACAAAAAAAATACTTATAATTTGAACTATTTGTATTGTTATTGAAAATTATGTTTGCATTACTTCAAATTAAACTTCTTGTCTATATTTATTTATTTGAGTTTATCATATATAGATTATTCCAGTTTGAATATTATTTTAAATTTACTTGTATTAGAATTTAAAATGAATATTTTTTAATTTTGGGGCCCAGGAGAACAAACAAGGAAAAAAAAATCTCTTACAACAAGAGTTGAGGACGGAGACGAGGGTTAATTGGGGGTGGAGACGGGAGCGGAGGAGTATTCATCGCCCCCACCCTGTTGACATCCTTCATGTTCGCTAGTTCATGGGCAAACCATATGTTGCACTCTCCACAGTAGAAAAAGAATTAATGATGAGTTTAGTTACTTCCTTATTTTCCTTGTGTGTTTTTTATATCACTAACTTTATCAAAGCACCACCTAGACAAAATTATGCTTATCAGTTATCACAATATTTCTTGCACCTAAAATAGAGAATCCATGTTTCCCTTCTCATGTAATTCATGTCAACATGTTCTAAAATATTTAGTATTAAAGAGCTTAATATCATAGTTGAAATTATATCATGAATATGCTCTTATATACCAGATTTATGTCTCATTGTTAAATCTTATGTGTAAGATTCTTGTCAAGATTATATTGATTCACTATCATTTAAATTTAACAAGACTCTTACATTAAGATTGTGACTCTCTTCTATTTGAATCCTACAAGACTTTTATATTAAAATTGTTACTCATTCTCACTTGTGACAACATTTATTTTCTCCACAATATCTCAATCATTTATCATGCTCTCTTTTATAAAGAACACCTTAGAAAATAAAGTGTACTATTAAAAAAATAGTTAAAAATTGTGATAAAATTATATATATGCATATATATAAAACAAGAGTTTAATATTTATATATTGCTTGTATAAAACTGTATTACAACGTTAGTATATAATCATTTTTCTCATATAAAAAAAATTAAAATTATTTATAATGTCAACAATTATTTTTCTATTTAATAATTACTAATTTTATTACATTTTATCCTCTCGAGTGCACTCATCTACCTTGAGAAGAACAAAACCCACACATGCATTTGTAGATGTTTATGTTCATTATTATTAAATGATCTATCCTGTGTCAAACTAATCTAAATAAACTGTAATTAATTTAACTTAAAAAAAAAATTGTTTAACTAAGACCTGAATTTTCAATCCAAATAATTTTTATTTTATTTTGAAATTTATATGTTGTTATTATTACCATGTAATGGGTGGGCTAGAAATGCTAAGGCTGGGTTGATTTAGTTGCTGTTATTCTGTGGTTTTTTTTAAAGGCCAAAATGACGAAATATTATTAATAAAATCAAAATCAAGTACAAGTAATACCAGATTAGACATATCAGAAAATTATATTGGATACAACACATCATATAGGACAAATTATATATGAGAAAAATATTTTATATGAGAATGAGATAATTAAATTTAGATTGTATAATTAAATATGAACAGTCAAATTTAATATCATGTGACCATTTAAAAATGTGAATTTTTATTATTAGTTGTAGACTTAGTAATTTATTTTCCTATTGTTTCATTTTCATTCGTTCTTACATCCTATCTCTAGTGTCCACTGCCCAAACCATTACCAAGTGTCTTATTATGTTTACTATGCAACTATAGTATCATATTTTGAATAAAAACTAATGAGCTAGGTAGAAGTATAACTAAAAATTTTAGGTTGCAGCAATAGAAAAATTCGAAATTTTAGTGAAAAAAATAATGAACGAGGAAAAAAACTGAAAAAAATATAATAATTCAAAGTTTTACCTTTACCTTTATAATTTAAATCAAAACAATCTAATCTTTAGTTTCCAAATTAATTTGCCAACCCGACTCATTCATAAGTCTCACTCAACAGAAGTTGTTGCTTCTTGCGGAAGACAACCTCTTTAAAACTTTCTTGTTTTAACACTTATTTTAAACCGTTAAGTATATGATTAATTAATCTTAAGTATATACCTTTGGTTGTCTTAAAAAAAAAACTATAGATCGACCTTTGGTTGAACGTGCACGGAGAAATTAATTTTGATGTGTAGCCAAACAAATATTTCATTATTAGTTGTGACTTGAAAGTTTACATTGGTTATAAAACAAGAAAATATTTGCTTCTTATTGTCTTTTCAAGCAATGATAAATCCAACGTCAGGTAAATGAATACATTACAATTTACAAATGATCAAATACTATTTTACTACATTATTGTGCTATTTAATTTTTGGGCGCAAACTTTGATTCACTATATATATAATATGGTAAGCAGAAGCAGCTTTGTAATGGTTGGATTTGACCTCTAGTTTGTGTAAATGAACCAGAGGCAATGCCTTGAACAAAACGTCATCCTAGTCTCACACTAAAACACTATATATAACTTTTTTCTCTCACTCTTAGTTTTCATCTTAAATCTGCCATACATAGTGCTTTGCCTTTAGGTGACACCTCCATCTCAAGCTGTGGTGAATAAACCATACAAACTATACAATTTTACACACAAGGTAAGAGCTGTATGTTCTAATTAAGTCACTATTTATGCATGACCAGAAAATAAGAACAAAATTTAGATACAGCACTATAGGTGTTGTTTTCAATCCACATGATGATAAAGAATTTCCTTAAATGTCAGTTCATTAAATGTCAACGTGTATTATTAAGGTGAAACTCCAATTCTGATTTTACCAACACCACCTATGAAACCGTATCTATGTTTTTGTCCTTTAAACAATGGCCAATTTTAATTTCATTCATTCTTTTATTTTTCAATTCCTAGCTTGATTGGTTGCAAGTGAATCCCTGAACAGAGTTACAAACATACAATGGCCGAGGAAGATGTTTACACAAAAGACGGAAAAGTAGATTACCGAGGAAATCGTGCTAACAAAACTGAAAGTGGAACCTGGAGAGCCTGCCCCTTTATTTTAGGTAAGCATTGTGTTTGTATCTCTATTCTCAACAATTAATGTTTTGTGAGTTAAGATACTAATTAGACAAATTTGCAGGAAATGAATGTGCTGAGAGATTGGCATACTATGGGATGAGTACAAATCTTGTGACTTATTTCAATGCTAAACTAAATCAATCTGGTCCTACTGCTTCCAAGAATAATGCAAATTGGGGTGGAACATGCTACATCACTCCATTGATTGGAGCATTTGTGGCTGATGCCTATCTTGGAAGATATCGTACCATCCTTTATTTTTCCATAGTTTATGTTATTGTGAGTATATTCTCTTCAATTTTTACTTGATTACCGTTAGAAAACATGGTAGAGACCTAGATTGTTGGTAGCGAACAATTACATAACAATCAAGAAAACAGAAAGAGAGAAAGGGAAGAAAAATAACACAATGTTTATCCTGATTCACTCAATGTGGGCTACGTCCAGTTTTTCTCTATATTCTCCTCACATACTCGTTACAATACACTTAGATTACAAGGAAATATATAGGCTTAGAAACCCTAAACACCGTAACTATTCATGGATCAAAACCCAAAGTACAAATAATAAATCTCAGACCCACAACAGTACCAAGTCTCGAAAAGCTCCAGGACCCGTCTGCGAGCGACTTATCTTCTGAAGGTGAAATATGAGTCATACCCAACAAAGATAAGAGAGGATGAGAGAATCAATAAAATCAAATCAAATTAAATGAAAATTAGACAATTACATCAAGTGATCAAACCATTTATATACTTGGCTTATATAAAATTTTATAGTAATTAACCAAATTGCATAGTCATATAGAAGATCAATAGTCACAATTCATGTGCACAATCTGTATATCTGAATTTTTTTTCTCTTGCTTCATAGGGAATGACACTCTTGACACCGTCTGCATCAGTTCCTGGCATAAAACCAAGTTGTGATGATCAAGGTAATTGCCATGCTACTGAGGCACAGAGTGCAGTGTGCTTTGTCGCACTTTACCTAATAGCTCTTGGCACTGGTGGGATCAAGCCTTGTGTCTCATCATTTGGTGCAGACCAATTTGATGATGCTGATGAAGCTGAGAAGGAGCACAAGAGCTCTTTCTTCAACTGGTTCTACTTGTCAATTTGATACCATCAGTGTCATCTATTGGGTGCTAGTGTATGACAGGATCGTTGTGCCGGTAGCAAGAAAGTTCACCGGCCACGAAAATTGCCTAACTCATCTCCAAAGAATGGGCACTGTCCTTTTCATATCCATATTTGCTATGGTGTATTCAGTAATCTTGGAGAGTATGAGACTTAACATGGTGAGAAGGCACAACTACTATGGCCTTAACCAGGTCTCCATGTCACTATTTTGGCAGATTCCACCATATTTTATCCTAGGTTGTGCTGAAGTGTTCATCTTCATTGGTCAATTAGAGTTCTTCTATGAGCAAGCACCTGATGCCATGAGAAGCACATGTTCTGCTCTCCAACTCCTCACTGTTGCATTTGGATCCTACTTGAGCTCTTTACTCATTACAATTGTAAGGTCACAGCTAGGAATGGAAGTTACCTAACAAACTAAACAATGGTCACCTTGATTATTTCTTCTTGCTAGTGACAGTGTTAAGTGTGCTGAACTTTGTTGTGTTCCTTCTGGTTTCAAAGTTGTATACATATAAAAAACCCGTTGGAACTCTTCACTGAAATCTATGAAGCACGGACACCTTTTTTATTCAAAGTGTATCGAGTCAGACACGTTTCCAACTGACACTTATTCAACACATTTTATTAAGTTTTCAATTAAAAAATGACTTTTTGTTGGCTTTAACACTTAAGTGAATACCTTTACACAACTCAACCACTTGAAAAAACATAGAATATTGGTTTAAAAAGATGGATATACCATCAATTTAAGTATTGTTATATGTTACACACATTTCATTTTATTAAAGCCTCTTTCTTTGTGTGTGTTTGCGGTGTTCCCATGTCCTATATTTTAGACATCAGTCGTGTTAAAGTGTCTATGTCGTATCTGGTGTCCGTTTCAGAGTATTGCTTCATAGCTGAAAAGTGGGTTAAATTGTACAAAGGATGTTCAAATTGTGCAGTTTCTAAATGCTTTTGTCTTGCTAAGTGTTATGTTCTGTGCATGCAACAAGGTGGGGGCATGGCATGTACAGCAAAGCAAGTTGCAAATTAGAAAGTTTCATCCTCTATGCTTTGTTTTCCACCTTGTATTACACCATCAACTATATAAGGTGAAAATCAATGTATAAAGTCCTTGTTATTTGTGCTTACATTCACAATGTGTAAGATCTTTCCATCAGCATTCAGCATGCTTTCATTTGATACTCAATAATCTTACAATGCAGCAGCTCATGATATAATGCAGGAATCAGAATCAATCATTGCCTGCACGATTTGTTGGAATAATCGAGTAACACAGTTTCATCTCGGAAAGTTAAATTGTCAAGATAATTATTTCTGATTTATGCAAACAAATGACTTATTTGCATAGGGAATATTGACTCCAGGAAGTTCACAGAATAGGCAAACAATTTGGATTGCTTTCAAAATATGTTTACAGTTATTGCTTATAGGAATAAATTTATCATAAACCGAATTATCCACAATGTTTGTTACTTGATGGGAGCGTAACACAGCTAAAAGAATAATTATCAGTTCCCTTATCTGACAATTTAAAAGGGTGAAGGGAGTAGAAAGAGTAGAGAGGTCCCAGATTTCCTAACTGAGATTTCTAAAATAAAGCTAACAAATAAATATTTGTCGATAATAAAAAAAATCATCATCATATATTTTTTTATTGGCCAAATGGTGAGACAATTTTGATAGTTTAGATAAGATTTTAGATTCAAATTTTATTATATTATTTATATCATGTTTCGAATAAGGTTTAAAGTTTAGATGAGTTGAGTCTTAAGACTATAAGCAGATCTTCAAAATTCAAAGTTCACATATTGACATTAATATTTAAACTCACATGATTAGGATATGAGTTTGATCATTATTCATTAAAAATTGTGTGTGATGTTTATTTTATTTTTAAATTAAAAAACTAATTTTGTTCTCTCTCAATTAAATATGATTTTTCAATTATTTTTTATGTTCAATCTATGTTTTTAAATTTCATGAAAATAACATAATTTTAATTTTTTTTATTTTTTTTAAAAACTCATTAGTTATACACTTATATAAGTCTATAGCTATGAAATCCTAAATAAGTTGAAGGAAATACAATGGATATAGCAAAAAATCAAAAATGCCCTTACATGTAATTAATATGTAAGGTTCATATGGATTATTAGTCTTACGGATTGTCAATCCATAAATTATGTTAACATATG
>PYAF01002102.1:328860-339943 GCA_007407185.1 Glycine tomentella
CATATGTTTTACGAAATAATTTAAAAACAATAGCACATACAAGTTCCAAAATTATAAAGTTCACATTATTAACATAATGTTCTAACCAACTAAACTAATAGATCAATTTTGTTAAAAATAACTAGTGTAACTATATATAACACTGAAATTTCTAATGTATATTTAATACATATATAAATTTACATAATAAATTTTGTAACAATTAATTTTGATCTAATAATGTAATTTTTTTACATATATAAATTTTTATTAAACCTATGATTTTTATTTAAAATTCATGTGTAAAAAAATACATTATTAGATCAAAATTTATTGTCATTAAATTTATTATGTAAACTTATATGTGTATTAAATATACACTAAAAATTTTAGTATTATATATCGTGACATTAATTATGTTAATATAATTAACTTATTAACTCAGTTGATTGGAGAATTATATTAATAATATGAACATTGCAAATTTAAGACATGCATATGTCATTATTTTTAAATTATTTAGTAAAATATATTTTTAACATAATTTATTGATTAATGTATCAACCTTAAGAAAGGATATTTTCGATTTTCTTTTTTATTGTTGGGTGTAGAAACAAATATGTATCGGAAGAAGATTCCATAACTATCCAGCTTGCCCCCACACTACTAAACCACGTCATCGCCACTATCATTCAATATTTAGATGTTCATCGAATGATCGAAGCCTCACTTTCGCAATGCCTCGGAAGCGTTTCAGGAGTCGCCACCCAAAACAGGTACCATACTTTCTCACAACCCAAAAATTTAAATAACTATAAAAATCTTCACAACCTCCGTGTTAAACCATTTCAATACCATATTGGTCATTTTTCGTAGTATCCAACCTTGCACACAAGGTGTTTGAAATGTTTCCTACAAAAATCTTGCTTCTTTGATAAAATTTTGTGCACCCGTATTTGTTCCAACGCAGGTCTACAACATACCCAGGATTTCCTGAAGAAAATAGGGTTGGGGAAGGAGAACTACTACTTCTAGAAGCAGATTGGAAAGGCTTTAGTTTGTACCTATGCAGTGATCGGGGCAGTGTGGGTGTTCAACGAGACATCACCACTGGGTTGGTGGACACTGAAGCCAAAGCCAAAGGAAGAGCTGGAGCTGGCTCATTTGTACGAGCGGCGGCAGTTTCCTTACCTGGGCGACGAAGAGGCAATGCAGGATTTCATTGCCAGAGGTGGGATGATTGGAACAACCATTGGTCCCAAAGGGGTGGTTGAGGATGATAAGGATGAGAGTAACTACAAGAAGGAGCTCTAGGACAAGAAGTTTGGGCAGAAGGCTCAGAAACTGTGGATGAGGATGAGGATTGAGGAGTGAGGTCATTGCTGAGCTTCAGGAGAAGGGCTTTGATGTTGAATGAATGATTGGAAGTGAGTACTCAAAAGTCAAAACTATTGGTGGTAGTAAATATTGAGTTTGCATTTTTTTTTCTTTGTTTAGATATTGTAATTTCAATTAACCATGGGAGAGGGAAAAAGACTCATCAGTCTGTTACTCTTTGTTGATGGGTTTGTGTATGTGACTTTGAGTATTTGCCCCAACAATTTCACTTGTTGCATTAGGCTAGTCTGGGCTTTCTTATTTTCGTCTTTCCAAAATCCAGGACTTGAAGGCTATGTCATCCTAAGGTGCTGCTAGATGGAAGGATCTTATCAACATCCATGAATGATAAATTATAACATAGATCAAACTGTCGAATTGGAAAATTGAAGTGTTATCTTCGTGCATAAGAATACTAGATTATCCAGTATAAAAGATTGAAAAATCATCTCAAACCTTTCTTTTTCTTTTCTATTGCAATTTTTGGATTATTTTTCTATTGCAATTTCTGGATTATTATATAACAATTAAAGTTCTTGAGTAGTCTACTCTGCTTTGAATGCGGAATCTTCAAAAATTGATTAATTAATTAAATAAAAGAGTATCCAAAAATTCATAAGAGATTTAAATAGTAGAGAAAATAGAAATTGTTTCTTCATCTTTACAAGAAAAAGGAATAATTAATTGTGACACGTTCATTAAAAAAAATCCTTTTGTAGCGAATCATTTATTGATACTAATAGGAAATGAACCACAATGGCAAGGAAAAGTGTGATTCAGAGGGAGAAGAAGAGACAAAAATTGGAACATAAATATCATTTGAAATAACCAAAGTTTCGTCGTTAAGTGATAAATGGGAAATTCATGGAAACTTAGAATCACTACCGCGTAATAGTGCACTACCTAGTATTATCATAATATCGGCCAATTTCATTCTTTTAACTAATTGAGGAAGAATTTGCAAACTGATAAAACCTCGCGGACGAATTTTCCATCTCCAAGGAAAACCATTTTGATCCCCTATTAGAAAAATTCCCAATTCTCCCTTGGGGGCTTCAATTCTTACATATAAAACTTCTCCACCAATTCTTTCTAATCGAGCCTCTCGATCTGTCATTATACCTCTAAAAGTTGAAAGAATTACAATCCCCATGCCTCCTAAAACTTGAGGAAAGCATTCGACCCAATAAGGTAGATACTTCAGATCTTGCTTGGACGAAGCGGAAGCTATTGTCGATAAATAGAAGTACATCTTGTTCATTGACATCATGTTATGGGGTGGTGGTCCCACTTATGGGGTCAAATCAATATGTTCTAAGAAGAAATATTTGAATCCCATCGATCTCTTAAGTATTATACCAAAAAATTAATTATGAAGAAGAAAAAAACAAATAATAAAAATATTATTTGATGCAATTACAACTGATTTGAACAAAAAAAACAATAGTAAATGGAAATAGAACAAAGGAATGGCTTCGTTTTTGTAATTTTCTAATTGTTCTAAAGTCATATAAATTGAATTAATTAAATTCAATTTTTCTCGTTCGATCTCAGAATAGTCATTCACCCGAAACCGATCTACTTCCATTTCGACTTTCCTTAGGCGGGCTTGGGCTTTTTCCAGGAGTGCAACAAGGTATTAGACTAGTTTAGATAAATTTCTCCTTTTTGGGAAGAAATAAAATAAAATAAAATAAAAAATCAAATTTTTATAAATTAAATTCAACTTACGAAATTCTATTTTTGAAAAAAAAAAGTGAAAACTTTTAAGAATAATTGATATATATATATATATATATACACACACACACACACACAAGGTGTGCCATTGAGTACATAGTGAGGTCCAAGCTCTCACAGAAGACTTAAGCATACACCAAAGAAAATACCAACTTATGTACCTAAAACCCACAACACCAGACATGGATAAAATAGAATTCGAATCTGCCAAAAACAATGCTGCAAAATGGATGATACAAATTCTATCTCCATAGCACCAACTATATGCTATGAAATTAATCCCATCATAACAAGCGAAACCAAGTGTAAGATTATGGAGACATCAAGCACACACAGTTGGGTTCACTTGCTAGTGCACAAACGAATAATTGATGTCTTTACAATATTCCTTCATCCAAGACCTCATCGCAAACATAATTCTCTGCCAAAGTTGTTCAACCTCAGTTTCTTCCTTCAAAAAGCATTGCATTTATTTGCTGCCAAATGGCCCACACAATTGCACTCCAACCCGTTTGCCACCAATTACCCTGTAAACCATGAGCACATTGCCAGAAATGCTCGCGAGCGGACCTAGGTAGAGCTGAATTGATATCGAAGATTTTGAACCACCTTTTTCCATATTAAATGAATAACTCTACATGAGAACAATAAATGTGTCATATCTTCCGGCATCTCACTACAAAAGATACATATGGTGTCTCCTCCGTTAATAATAATATTTCTTCTAATGAGATTACTTTTAGTTGGAATCCTAGCATAAAAAACCCTCCAAAGAAGGAAAGCTACCTTATGAGGGATTTTAATTTGCCAAAGACTTTTGAAAATGTCAATCTCATTAGAACCAACTCTTAAGTCATACAAAGCCATATATGCTGATTTGATCAAGTACATTGAAGATGAATCTTCTAACCAAACCCAGTGATCTTCCCCTTGATTAGCAATATTGGCATTTGCCAATACATTGAAGAACCCTTCCACCACACTCAACTCCCAATTAAACCACTCTTTTCTCCACTTAAACTCCCATCTCCTCCCCTCGAGACTCCAACTACCCATATCTCACTAATTCTCCTTTTTTATCTGAATTGAGGAATAATCTAGGAAATTTATTTTGAAGACACTCACCTCCCACCCAACAATCTCCTCAAAATCTAGTGTCAGTAGTGTGTCTACCACTCCCTATTCTCCATTTCAATATATTGTCAAACCACCTATGACTCCTCCACCACATATTAGCTTCAAATCTCTCCACCAAAAAGATTCATATGACTTCAAATTTTCCCCACTCAAACTAATATTTCCCTCATAGTTGGATTCTAAAACTCTCACCCATAAAGATCCCCTATCATGAAAAAGGTTCCACTTCCATTGTGCTAGAAGTGCATCATTGAACATAGCAATATCCTTCACCCCCAAACCACCATGGTTTTTAGGAGCACAAATTGTCTTCCAACTCACCCAAGATATTTTCTCTCTCCCCTCATCACACCTCCCATGAAAATTTCCTTTGCAAGCCCCTCAAAATATGAGCTACACCTACTGTAAACTTAAAAATAAAATTAAAAAAAATAAAAGGGGTAAAGAAGTGAGTATCAAAAATTTCTTCTGACAAAAGAGAGATGTTTATACTTCCAAGAGGCAAGTTTATTGTTGAACTTTTCAATGATAGGATCCCACATCACCTTCTTCCTTGGATTAGCATCAATCGGGATTCCCAAATAGATGAATGGGAATGAAAAGATTCTACAATTCAAATATGATGCATATCTCTCCAACACCACTCAATCCAATCCCAAGCCTCCAAATTTACTCTTGTGAAAATTAACTTTTAATTCGGAGACTAATTCAAAACACCTAAAAATTGATTTGGTAATTACCACATTACCAAGAGTTGTCTCACCCACAAATATTGTGCCGTCCACATAATGGAGCAAATTCACCTTAACACCTAATTTTCCACCAAATATCCCTTGAAAAAGTCTCTTCAAGGAAGCTTCCCTCATCAAAACTCTAAGGCCTTCCGCCACAATATTGAAGAGAAAATGTGCAAGGGGGTCACCTTGTCTTAAGCCCTGTTGAGGCTTAAATTCTCTAGATAGGCTTCCATTTACAAGAATTGAAACCAAGGTAGATGAAAGACAACCAAAGATCCACCTAATCCACTTTTGATGAAAACCCAATCTATCCATCATGTGCATCAAAAAAATTCAACAAACCAAATCATACGCCTTTTCGTAATCTACCCTAAAAACAAGCATTTCTTTCTATTTCTCCTAACCTCTTCCACAACTTCATTGGCTATCAATGCACTATGCAAGAGGTTTCTCTCACCCAAAAATACATTTTGTTCTTTCATCGGTGACTCTACGAAGCCCCTTTTGAAGCCTTTTTGCTAGAAATTTTGCCACAATCTTGTATAACAATCCCACCAAAGATATAGGCCTGTAATCGCCCCATCCTTGAGGTTCCCCAACCTTTGGAATAAGTCCAATAAAAGATGCATTGGCACCTCTAGTGAACGATATGGTTGCATGGAATTCATCAAGAAAATTGATCACATCCTCCTTCATCAAGGTCCAAAACTCCTTTATGAATTTAAAGTTATAACCGTCTAAACTGGGACTTTTCGAGCTCCCACAATCCCAAATAGTCTCCATAATTTTCTCTTCCCCAAAACTCCCAAAAAGCGTATCATTATCATCACTTGATATTTTTTTCAAAAGCAACACCGTCAAGATTTGGTCTATCCCAACGATCTTCAATAAATCTCTCTTTGAAGAACTTCCATGCTTCCTATTTTACCTCCAAAGGTTCCTCTTTCCAAATCTCATCATGTACACCTCTTATCATATTCTTCTTTCTTCACCAATTAAACATGATGTGGAAATACTTTGCGATGACAATTGTTAATTTGGATTTGCTTTTTTAATTTATAGAGAAAATTATTTTCTCTTTTATTTTAGTTTATTTTTTCTTTCTTTTGTCTTATTTCCACTTTTTTTTCTCTCTCTTTCTCTTTCTTTGTCTCATTTTTTATTTATCATTAGGTTCATCTACCACCGACCCCAATTAACTTGGGTTAAAGGTGTTGTTGATGTTGATGTTGATAGAAAAATTATTTATCCAAAATAAAATATATATCTTTTCTAGACAAGTACTAAGTGAATCTTCTTCCATCATCCTAACATCTATTAATTTAATAACATCGAGAAAAATAATATTGTATAAAATTTGTCCCAAAAAATATGAATTTACACATACTTCAGCTAAAAGCATCATGGAAATGAGATTTAAATTTTGCAAGTCAAAGGTTGTGCTTTTTGTTCCGAAGCAGTTTCATCATAAGTTAGATTTCTTGTCTAATTCACAATGGTATGGTAAGGCCACAACATGACAACATCATTGGAAGACTAGCCAAAAGTTAAGCGCTTTATGGAAAGCAGTCAGAAATTCAATTTACCAACGATAATAACTGTTAGGAGTATTTTCTCTTCATGGTCTAACATCTGATTCGTTATTGATTCCATTCATCAGCGAAACCTACGACTATCGCAGGAAAATACAGAGAAGTCAAAAAGGAACTATTTCAAAATCAAAGGTCAATTACAAATATCCTGAGTTAACTTTAGACAAATTATTTTTGATATATCAAGATTGTACAAATATTTTTTTTTACTGCTGATTGTACAAACCTTTTAACAACTATGAAAAAAAAAGGAGTGATCTGATAAAAAAAATAAAAACATAGTATTATAAAAAATTAGGTAAACAATATAACTTTTTTTTTTACAGCAATAATAGAGTAAACTAATTTTTCTTGGTCTCAAATACATATGAATTATGGGCTTGGTTCGCATAGTTAGATACAAGAAAATTCAGAATGACCAGAGAGGTAGCTGACCTTGTCATATTTCCAAATCCTAGCAGCATATAAATTCAATGACAAACAGATGCTTAACCAAAGAAATAAAGGCACAAAAATAGAGTAAACAGACAGCATTTGCTAACCAATCTTTCAACATTGGAACCGAGGGATAAATACAAAAGAAAAGTAATCAAGGTGCCAACAGAAAGCAGGACCATAATAAATTTTAGGTTTGGAAAAACACACGCAAAGGATGATAAAAGAGTAGCAATATGCATTTCTCTGTTATTAACAATGAAACACGGAAATTGAATTTTTCTCAAGCTCTTGCTAAACAAACAATTAACCATGACTACATGAGTAATGACTATTGACGAGCTTAAAACATAAAATCATTCTTCCCTTTCCTATTAATGCCTATTGCCTGAAAGCCACCATATAACTGCAAAAATACAAAGGAAGTGCAACGGAGATATAAGGTTGGTTTGGTGGTGAAGGGAAAAGAAAAGAAGAGATAAATCATGGGTTCGAATCTTCAATTAACAAATTAACAACTAAAAGAAAAAAGGCGCAATGGTAACAGTCAATGAATCTTGATGTCAGTGATTCTTGACTTTGAAAGGCTTTAACCCAGAAACAGAATAGTTTGCTTATAGAGAACCTTTAAAATATCTACAACTAAGCATAAATTCTTATAAATGGAAGGATGGCTGTGTTCTTTTGGAAAGTTAGCCAAGTTATCCCCATCATGCAGTAGATGTCTCCACTAACAGAATTATCTCATATGGAATATATACTTTGTTGTGGTCCTTGGCAAGGAAAAAATAAAAAGCAAGTTGACTTATTGGCTGGGACAAATGCTAGATTCTAAGTGGTTGACAATGGGAGTTCATGTCCCCATTCCATTACCATTGCAGGGAGGTCATTTTTGCCCCCATTAGGTTTCAAACTTTTCCCCCTCTCATCTGGATGAGTGAGAAAATTCTAAAGAGAATTTAAAATCCACTTATCTTTACTACACTTGCCCCACTGCCCAAAAGTTTTGGGTCTGTCATAAGGTCGGAAAAAGGATATTCAAAATTCTGTTTTCGATTAAAGCATTTTCAGTTATAACACCCTGTCCTTCAATGTTGTTCCTGTATCAATTACATACCCAGAAATTCTCATACCATATCTCAGTTACATCAGCAACCTTAACCTTTTTTTTAAAGCCAAGAAAATTATAACAGAAATAACAGCATAAATGCCTTTAAGTATATGTGGATACTTATAAAAGAGAGGTTCAGGTAGTGAATAATTGAGGAATGTATACACTTCACAATTTGTAGTTCATACATCGATATAACCAACAGAATAGCTGAAGCAGAATTTGGAAGCTGAAGCTTACTCTGTAAAATGTGACTAAAGCATGAGAATTTCGATGAACCTTTCATGCTGCATTTGGAGAGATACACCATGAAATGCCATTGCAGCACTTGAGGCAGCAAATTGACAGTTCATAGACATTTCATCAACAAAATATAAATCATTGAATAACAGATGGCATATCCTTGCAGTAAATTCTAGCAAAATCAAGGGTTGCTCCTACAACCACTGCAATCAGAAAATAACCATCTAAACAGCATCATGGAAAGAATACTTTATTTCTGCAACCAGCATCATTAGACAAATTGCAACCGTAATCTAATCAGTGTGATGTACTTCATATCGTGAACAACAAAAATTACATTATATATGTTTTTACAAACAGACATACATTCAAGTTTCAACAGCTAATACAGTTTCACAAGCCACTTCTGGCTGCTGAATGCAAATCCTTAACACTACTCTTTCTTGCCTTGCTTCTCTTACAGCTCTTTGTGGGCGTCAAATAGAACCTCAACAAGCCAGTGTCGGGATTATTGGGTGAATACCCAACACTCCGGTTCCTCTGAAACATAAACTCCTGTCTCCCATTCAAAGCACTCCCTTTGCTCTCAGACTCTTCTGTGAAACCATCAGTTCTACATTGGCTTCTATACCTAACGCTATAGCTACGCATAAGCTTCTGGCCAACAGGCTCACTTGCTTGCACATTAACCACCCTCCTCTGCCTCTCCAAAGACTCTGCAAGAGGCTTGTCAACCTCAACCTCAACCCCAGAATCACCCTTCTCTTCCCCCATCCTATCCTCCTTTCTCTCGGTTCTCTGTACTAATCCCAACTTGTTCCAGAGGCCGCGCCATTTCTGCAACTTCTTCGAACCCTTTTGCCTACTGGCCACATCAGCAACACCCTTGGAATCAGATTCCACCTCACAATCAGATTCAACAACATCACTCGAAGATCTCACATAACTATCCATTAACTCCTTCTCAGTAATCAACAACTTGGCACCATAAAAGGTTGCTGGAGATACCTTTGGAGACACCTTAGCATTCGCATTCACATTTGCATTTGCATTTGACATCGATTTCAACTCATCAAGCTCCGCAATCGACCGTGTCCTACGCGAGTTTGATCTATCAAAACCAAAACTCCGTCTACCATCTCCAGAACTTTCCAAATCCACACCAGCACCGATATTGTTGCTGGTATTGGAATTGGAATTGGAATCTTCGTCGAGTGAAACCAGTGGGGAAAGCCTGGAACACGATTTTCCAATCAAACATCCATCCCAGGAAGCTCTAGGGCAATCGAACGAGATTCTTCCAACATCAATCGAAAACCTCGGATCGGTATCGCAAGATCTTCTCCCCAAATTGCATTCTCCAATCTCCGATTGAGTGTCTCTCAATCTCCTAGTTCTTCGCTTCTCTGCATTTCTGTTTGCATTATTGCTATTATTATCATAATTATTGTCAGCATCACCGTTTTTCTTTGACCGTTGCTTCCATTTCCACTTCTTGAACTTCTCGGTGGCTGCGTTCCAGAAGGTTCTGGAATCCCTCGCGGCGTTCCTCTTGCTGCGCTGCAGTATTTCGAGATCTATGAACTCCTTCACCGTCTTGGTTTCCTCGTCGGCATCGTCGTCGTCATCACAAACCCTAACTTCAGAGTTCGGTTTGTGAGAACGTTTTGTTTTCCTGGTGTCGTCGCGGGTGAAGAGATCGGAGAGGGTGCTGCGGGGGCGGACGGCGCAGGAGCGGCGGGGGGGGGGGGGGGGGGGGGGGGGGGGGGGGGGGGGGGGGGGGGGGGGGGGGGGGGGGGGGGGGGGGGGGGGGGGGGGGGGGGGGGGGGGGGGGGGGGAGCAGGACTTGGAGCGGCGGAGGTCGGGCGGGGGAGGGTCGACGTCGGAGGGGATGCCAGCAAGGCGTTCGCGGAGGCAGAGGGCGCAGAAGCCGGTGACGGGGACGGAGGGGTGGCGGTGGCAGGCGGAGAGGCAGTGGGGTTTAAAATTGGAAGTCATGACGAGGATTCATGAGTGTGGTGGCAGTGGCATGTGTGTGAGCAATGACATGTTGTGTTCACTCTAATGTGTTGTGTTGTTAAAAGTGAAGAAAGCAAGGGTGTGGGAGAGAGAGAGAGAGAGAGATTGTACGGAATAAAGTGGGGAAGCATCATAATCATAATCATTTATTTACCATCATCAACTGCTTCAGTGCTTCCTAGTTGCTTCTACTAGTACTACCTCCTACCATCCATAATAATACAACCAAACCCTTCTTTTCTTAAACCTCAAACCTTCAACCTTAAACCCCCAATTTTCTTACTGTTAAACGCGTATTCTATAGTACTTCTCTCTTAATTATTCTCATTTTTTTAGTTACTTTTTTATTTATTTTGTTAATGAGTGTTTAAAAACATCAGTTAAAGAATATTATTATTTAGAATAATTAATATTAATTTTCTAAATAATTTTTTTAAGATTACCATTTGAATTATTTAGAAAATAGAGATTTTAACCTTAAAATTATAAAAATAAATATTTATTAAATATTATATCAAACATATAAATAATATTTTGCATTTTTTAAAAGTGATTGAAAAATATCCAATAAAATATATTATATATCCCTTAAATGATATTCATATCTCTTGTTAATATTAAAAGATTAAGGATATTAAATCAAATACATTAAGCACTCCTAATATTCTTAAATTATTGAATAATTAGACACTTCATCTTATGAATTACATTCA
>PYAF01002102.1:340043-354183 GCA_007407185.1 Glycine tomentella
CTTAAATTATTGAATAATTAGACACTTCATCTTATGAATTACATTCACATCAATAAACTTTATTTTCAATGGTTTGTTTGTTTTACATTAAAAAACAATTCTCCACGCCGTATATAAGTTTGATGACTAAAATTAACTTATATACATATCTTAATTATCATTAGTAATTTAAAACAAGTTTAATGATGATACACTTGTATTATAAAATAGTCCTCCAATTACAAAATATCATTTGTATGATTTTTAAAATAATTTTATAAAATTCAATAACTTATAATAAATGACAAATTGTAATTAAATTATAATGTAAAATTATGTTATATTATCTGTGCATAATCTTTTATATCATTTAAAATTAAGTTTACTAAACTTAATTTTATCCAGTTTTAAAACAAACCATCACTAAAATCTCGTGATATAGATTAGGCAGGAGTCCTTTTGATAGGACCTTAGGTGGCCCCTAAATGCAACTTAAGGAAAAGAAAAAGAAATTAAAACAAAAAACGGAACGAAGAACATATATAGAAACTAAAACTATTACTCTCATTATTCATTTCCAAGTCCCATCAATTGAGCTGGTAACTGCTGTTCTAACTTTATGAGTATCAATAAAGGCCACACATTCAAGTTACATAAAGTAACACGTCAAGAAATCAATCTTATTAATTACACAACCAAAACTTATTAATTACACATTCAAGTCACATTAAAAACTTCCTCATGTTTGAATCTTCATAATTCGGTCATTCATTCAAAATTTTAAACCTACTATGATTGCTTGTGGTAATGATAACTTCATCGCAAAGTTAAGCTACGCATGTACTAGTACTAAATTGTTAATAGCGTACGTTGTTGAGTTTTTAATTTTAAATATTTTGAAAATAAAAAACTAAATCTCGGTTTTTATAATCTTTAGTTTCAAATATTTAACTTGCAATTTTCAAAATTTAAAACAAAATCATACAAATCACTTTCTGTTAACTAAGTTGGTGTAGAAGATTTCATTGCGTGTATTACAGATACACCACATTGTTATAGCAAATTGGCTCCTCGAATCTGGTTGGGGCTGCTGCAAGATGTTAAAAGTGAGTTCCTTAAAGCTTCCAACATCGATTATGCGATTTTCTATCAACTCTCAAAGGCCAACGTGTTTCCATATTTGCTTGAGTTTTATACTAGAGATGAAAGTGTGCCAAGATTTTTTTGTTTCATTAGGACAGAAAACGCAACCAAGTGTACACAAATTATAAACAATTAAACATATACAATCCCCCTATCTTCTATTAGTTCCAATTAATTCTTGCTTTATTGCTTAATTATTTTGAGGAAAAAAATGATTATCTGAATCAAAATTTTGGCCTTGTGGGAATGGATTTCGTGTATGGTTCTTCAAATGGAGTTATTAGCCAACATATATAACTCCAGAAGTTTAAGATTAGTTTAGCTTAAGAGCATAGTAGTATTTATACCAAAAAAAGAGCATAGTAGTATTAGCTAACCTATATACTTGTGATGATGACTGTAAATTTGGATTTACTTCTTTTGATGGTGATGGGTTACGTTATGTGCACTGCCGAGGGCTGAGGGCAGAGGGAGTGAGATCAACCCACGAAAGTGCAATTTTAGGTTGTATTTGGAAAGGAAATTAATGGTTTTCATGGCTTTTGGAGTTATATATGCAGGGCGTGTTTCAAACGGATTGTGGAGATTATATATGTTTTTTTAGAAGTAGGGGGATTTATATGATTAATTGTTTATAATTTGTCAAATGTTATTTGAGTTTTGTGTATATCATTGATTATTAATTTAATTAGAGAAAATATGTAATGTAATATCATTCTATCACAAACGACAATGTTAAATTTAAAGATTTTTATAATAAATACCTTAACAATCATAACAACAATGATTTATGATTAATAAATGATATAAAACTAGCAAAACAAGTTGTTAGATATGTCATCGCTCAGCCCATCAGGGCATGTGAAAAGTGGTATGGGTTGGTTGAGCAATTTTTTCGTAAGTTCTACTTTTTGTAGCAATGCAGCCCATCATACCAAACTAAATCGACTTATTTTATTTTTTCCCTTAAATTTATAGAAATTTAAAATAAAAATACAAATGAAAATAGTGGACCAACATAGGCTTGATTGAATTCCAACCTTTTGAAGTTAGACCTGGCCTGTCAAGTCAAATTGATCTATTTTCTTTTAGGCATATTTATTTGGATCTAGTTCGGCACAAACCATTTTTCCAACTCTAATTTTCATTATACCATATATAAAACTATATAACTTAATGAAAGTTGTTTTTCACTTAAATTTACTTGTGCAATTTCATTTGACCTTTTCTTTTAGACTCTCCATTAGATGTTAAAAGTATCTAAACAAATCAAAATCGAAAGGGTCATCGAGAAAGCTATACTCTCGATTAAGTGTTTTCGGGATGAGTTTTCTCAAAGGAACAAACAAGATAAACACAATTTGATAACTTTAACTTTAAATCAGGTTTTAAGATATTGTGTCTGAATAATGGAAAACAATGAATTATATCGTATAAAATCACGATGACACCCCTTAATTGATTATTTATCACCATGAAGTCAATTGGTAAAATTAGTTTATAAGTTAGTTGAATATGATAAGTCAACTAAAACTTATAAGCTAAATCAAACTTTGGAAACTTCTAAGCTAGTTGGTTGAATCAAAAGTGTTTAAAAAATAAAAGGATATAATTAATTATTTGATTAAAAAAGATAAAAAAAAATCTCAAATAAATTAGTGAAAATAAAAATGGGAAAAAAACTATCTTATAAGGGAGCTTATTTTCTAAGCTACTTAAATTAGTCTATAAAAATAAGTTAGAAGCTATTAAAATAAGTTTGTATGTCAGACAAAATCCTACATGTGATGTATAGAATTCTACAAAGATGACATATTTGTTAAACATGAATGTTAATTTTAAAACATGTCATACTAAGGCTTAAAAAAATATTTGTAATAGGTAAATACGTTAAATTTAGACCTGTCAAAGTTTGATTTGTTCTGACCTATTTCCACTCCTAAATGCAAAAGGTGAAATTATAATTTGTGCATATTATTTGGAAATTTGACAATGGAAAATCATTTAGGTAAAACATAATTTTCTCCTTTTGTTTATTTATTTATTTATTTTTTAGACTAATTTGATAAAATAAAATTATTTTACTCTAAAAGTGTTAGGTAAGTCACAATTTTCATCCCATCAAATAGGTAGAAAATTCATTAAACTGATAGGTAGGACACAATTTTCATCTCATTAAATAAGTAGAAGATTCATTAAAATGATAAGTAGGACACAATTTTCATCTCATTAAATAAGTAGAAGATTCATTAAAATGATAAGTAGGACACAATTTTCATCTCATCAAATAGGTTGAAGATTCGTTACAGTTCAGTGAAACATTACCCTGCCATAATGTAATGTGTTTCCAATGTCAATAAAAAATAACCCAGCCAATGGTATTTAACATTCACAAAACTGCTAAATAAAATGATTCTTCCATTTGAACCACTCACAATGACATTCCATAATGTCAATTATTTTGTTGATATGCCAAAGGTGGGGGAGAATTGGATGTACTGGAGGACACATAGAAGGGGAAATTAAAATTTAATTATGTTGCTGGTGTTCTTAGTTGAGCTTGATACTTTGAGACAAGCTTTGGTTGGTATGCCAGGTAGTTCTGGCTTATCAACTGAGCAGAGAAAATAGACTCCTCAATTGTTACTTGAGGAGAATGTATATCATTTTGTTCAACATATCCTGATATTCTGAGAAATGTTCGTTGCGCTTTTGGGTAACCCGAAATTTTAATTTCCCCTTCTATATGTACCCTCCAGACTCCATTAAAGTGATGTTTCCAGCCCCAGTAGACCCCTGAGAAAACTCCACTCACGCTTAACAAAATCTGCAACCGAGTTTCAGGTATGCCTTGCTTTTGCTTAGTTCCTGTAAAAAAAACGTATTATTTTTTGTAATTTTAAGTGTAGTAGTATCACTAAAAGGATTTTTGAGTTGTAGGAGTTTGTCTCAGCAAAACTAGATATTTAAGTCAAAGCCTAATTTTATTTTAATATCAAGTTTTGAATATGAAGTCATTTAGACTACGTCAAGTAAATTTATCTAGAGAAAACATATCTAGGGAAATTTTAAATAAATATTAATGTAAATTTTTAATATAAAGTAATTTAGACTAAGTCAAGTAAAATTATCTAGAGAAATGAAGTCCTTTAATGTTTTTTTTTTCTATAAAAAATACTGTAAGCATATATTGTTTTTGATATATTTCTTATTATTCGGATCTTGGTAATGAATATTTGGTTAAGAAATATAAATTTATTTTACTAACTACCTTTCCACTGTTTATTAAATTTTTATATTCTCAATATCATGGTAATAATAATAATAATACAAAGATATAAATTGGATAAGAATCTTGTAGCTAAAATAATAAAATAATTGTATCCATGATGGAATTATCAATGAATGTGCTAAGATTCAAGATTTCCAATTAAAATTGATCTTCTTTTTTTTTTAATAAAGATCATATTCCTTAGGATTATTCAATTCTTATTTAGGATCAGTGTCCTTATTTTCGTTGCTGCGTTCTATTTCCATACTTTCCGCTCATATCAAATGATCAATAAATGTGAGAGATCATTCCCAAGTTGTTGAATTCTTATTATAAGAATTGACATTAGAGTTTCCACTCAGACATGAGAAAAACTGAGTGATTTCCAAAAAAATGAGATAACAAGTGAAGGAAATTTAGTTCAAACACAGTTACTTGTTTCGATCACTATGATATAAGAGTATATTGATGAAAAAAATAGATCAAAATAATACTGGAGCTTGATGGGAGACAGGTGATGAAGAATAAGTTGTATGCATAAGAAGTATATATAATGTGAATGCTTATGTGAAAATATTTGTCATATAAAAACCTGGCAAACGGATTCTGATACCATATAAATGAAATCATGAGAAACCATGATTCGGTGGTGACGGACCTAGGTACAATATTTTGTTGACTAGTTTTTTTCATATATTTTGTTTCTTCTACTCTTACTCGGATGGACATTTCATTTCTCTTTTAGAGGGAAAAACATGATTTTGATCTTTATGATAACTTTGAAGTTTGAATTTAGTCCCTCTAAATTTCCTGACATTTTTTTTGTCTCTTAATTTTGAAATGCAACATTTTTACTCCTAAAAATGGATTAGGTAATGCTTTATAAGGAGATAAAGAGTGGCTTATATAATACTTTAAGGACCAAAATTGCTACATCTCAAAATTGAGAGACAAAAAATGGATAATCTTTTTTAAGAGAAACTAAACCAAAATTGCTACATCTCAAACTTGAGGGACGAAAAATGGATAATTTTGTTTAAGAGAAACTAAAATCGAATTTCAAAAAATTTAGAGGACAAAAAATATTATACCTTATACTATTTTATTTTTTTGGGTGAAGTTTTTATATTTTATTTTAATGTATATAATAATAAATATTATTAATTTTAAAAATATGATTTGTCCCCATGACCCCATGAACCCCATCTTGCATAGAACTTGAGTGCTTGATTTTGTTGGAAACATTTACTTCTTATTCGGATAAGCGACTCTACGAGCAGACAATATATGATTTTAATTATTATTTTACTTGAAAGATTTTTGTTGTTATTGGAGTGTCAATACATTCATGGGATTTGTATTTCTAGGACTTCTAGAATCTTATAATTTGATTTTTTGATAGTTTTCCTTCTAAAGTGAACAAGAAAATGAGTATATCAACGCTTAGCAAATAAAAAATAAAAAATAAAAAGCTTAAAGGTAATTGGTGCCCAATTTATTTTATTTTAAAAATTGACTTCCACAAGATACTTTTTATAATGTGATGTTAAAACTTCCATAAATTCCTTCTAAATGTAAAATATTTATAAATACAAATTTTTTTAACATTTTGAAAAAACAGTTTATGGTAAAATATATATGTATATATAAAAGGAGATATATTAGTAAAATTGAGAGGTGTAAATATGAATAGCCTTTATGCAAATTTGGTGGAAGAAGTTAGCGATGTAGAAGCCCACCAACAAACAACCCCCATATATCGTTACCGCTGCGTCTTCGTGGGTTGGAAAAGGGCAAGACAAAGGATGGAGAAGGCGAGAGAGATGCTGAGACTAACGCAACAAGAATCGGTCGCTATTTCACGACTCAACTCTGTTCCTTCCCTCGGACCCGGCGATAGCTCCTCCTTCTACGAACACTTCATCCTCGCTGGCATCCGAGTTGACCGAGTCCAACCCGGTCTCGTCTCCTGCACTTTCAAAGTCCCCTCACGCCTCGCTGTAACTTTCATTTCATATTACTTTAATTATTAGTGCTGCGTTTGGTTATCCGAGGCAAAAGTAATTTTACTAACGGATCAAAATCTTTTATTTTTATCCTTCAGATTTGTATTGAAACATGTGCAACAACATTTCCAACTCCAATCTTAGTAATTGAAGTGAAATTGAATGTTCTTTGTGTTGTTACAGGACAGGAGTGGGAAGTTGGCGAGTGGAGCAATTGCGACTCTGGTGGACGAGGTTGGAGGTGCTGTCATCCATGAAGAGGGTCTCCCCATGAATGTTTCCGTTGACATGTCTATTTCTTTTCTCTCATCTGTGAGAGTTGGCGTAAGTTATTACCATATACTGTACTAACAATAACATCTTAATTAATGCCTATTTTGCTAAGTTAGAGGATAAGGTTGAAATTGATGATTGATGATGTGCATCAAACCCTACTTTTCACATCATTAATTTTTGTCTGTTGTATATAGGGTGATGGTAATTGATAATGACCTATCTACCTAGTCCAACATTAGTAGGCTAGTTAGTTACTATAGTGAATAGTATCAGGGAAGTTTATGAATTCATAATAAACTTTAGACTACATTAAGATTTATTAGATTGCGTATTGCATTGTATAGATAGATATGCTATCCAACTGTCCAATTAATTCCTGCTAAACTGTTCTTAGATGGGCTTGGATGCTCTACAGTTCAAAATGAACTGCACATCATCTCAACCATTCAAAACATGTGTGAAAACTGAACAGATAACAAAATGAGACTTAAGATTGACCCTGTTCCATTCTTAGAATGTCCCTTATCTGAAATAAGATTGTTAAAAGTGTTCTTTTGATCAATGCCTGTTGGTCTAAGTGGCAATAAGCTGGTTCGCCTTGAATTATATCTTGGGTTCGACTTTTGTGAACGAACAAAAAAATTTGTCGCTAGAAGAGCTTTGTCCTCTTAAATGGGTTCACCTGACTCGACTTAGATTACACTGAGGATTTAAAAAAAGAAAAAGAAAAAAAAAGGAATTATCCTTTTGTTAGACTTAGTAATGCTGGGCAACATGTTTATTGTATGTATCCATCCACTTGCCATTCCATGATTCCAACCACTTCTTATTATAAGGACTTTTGCTTCAGATTTCATTAACATTCAACAACTGGGTTCTTTGCACTACATATAACTTCCCAACTTCCTACTCTCTTTACGTATTTTATGTGTTATACCTTATGCACATATTGATATCATGGTGCAGGATGAACTAGAAATTACTTCTAGGCTGTTAGGAAGGAAAGGAGGTTATTCTGGGACCATTGTTCTTCTTAAAAACAAAGCAACTGGAGAATTGATAGCGGAAGGTCGTCATTCACTATTTGGTAGACATAACAGCAAAATGTAATTCAATATGATAGATATGTGTATGAAATATATATATATATATATATATATATATATATATGTAAATAAATGAAGGTTTTTTTTGGGAAACTGACTTGGGTATGTGTCATAACTCGTTAATTAGATGAAGTTCTTATTGAGAGCATAATTTGAAGCATGTGCAAAAAAATCCTGCTTGGTTTATTCAGTTTGTGTGACCATTATTCCATTTCTTCTCATATGCTATCAGCCTTCATTGCTAACTGAGACATCAAGTTCCAACATTTTTTTCCTTGGCAACTACCATGTTGAAGTTGATTTCATCATGGCAAATAAGAATAACCAAAAAAGTGAGAATAGCATCACACCAGCTATTTGATGTTTACCTTATATTTGTGTTCATAATTTTTAAAATTGGATCGTTCTTTGAACTAGTTATTTCAAACTATGCTTGGATTGGATCAATAATAATTATAGAAAGATTTTTAAAATTGAATCGATCATTGAATTGAAGTAGTAGTAGTTCAAAGTTTAATGGTGGTTGAATAAGTAATAGTTAAATTATATTATTTCAATTTTAAATATAATATATTAAACAATAATATTTATAATTTTGTAATATTAAAAATTAAATTTTACTTATAATCATAACTCAATATTCGAAATTAAATATGAAACTAAATCAAATGTCAGGATATTAAAGTTTAACATCACTAACATTAATTATTAGTTAGTGATAGAGTAATATATTATGTTGTAGAATCTTTAATACAGAGAGTTATCTACAAATCATTACTCCATTCATATTACTATTTTTTCATATAACTAATTTGGTGATGGAGATCATTTTCAACACGGCATTTCAAATACTTTAAATGATGATAACTAATACTCTTATTATTTCATCTCACTTCCTCTATTCTATCCATTTTTACAAATTTAAACATTTTAGAAGACTAAATTAATCCTACTCTTAAATCGTAATCTTACATAGCAACCATGTAAGATATTTTACATTGCCAGTGTAGTCCTTTTCTATTTATATTTTAATCTAGCCTTTAGTATCACAAAATAAGTATCAAAACCACGTACTCGGTACTACTCATATGATTCTTCTTTAAAATTACACTAAAAAAATGTGCAAAAGCAAGGCGATTTGCGTAATTATCAACCACCTCACCAACCCAGCCGTCGTCATTCTGTTTATTCACTGAAAAAAACAAACTTCCACCGTCAGCGGCCATGGCAGCGCTGTCCTCCGCCGTCACTCTCGCCGCCAAACCCCTCTCACTACCCCAAAACCACCGTGCCAGAGCGGCGGCGGCGTTCCACTCTCCCAAACCTCATCTCAAGAGAGCGGAATTCAAATTCTTTGCGAATGGCTCAGCTGTCTCTCTCCGCTCCCTTCCCCGCCGCCTCCGCGTTTCCTCCAACGACGCCCACTTCCATACGGGTCCCGAGGAGAGCCAGCAACAACAGTCGTCGAGTTTTGCAGAGTTCATCACTTCCGAGAGAGTCAAAGTGGTGGCCATGCTGGCTCTCGCTCTCGCTCTATGCAACGCCGATCGCGTTGTCATGTCGGTGGCCATCGTGCCCCTGTCCCTCGCCAACGGGTGGAGCCGCGCGTTCGCCGGAATCGTCCAGGTTCTCGGACACCCACTGTTTGATGAATTGACTCTGCTAATTTATTTTTGTAGTTGTTTGATTTTGTGAGTTTAATAGACATGCAGTTTTGCTGTAAAAGTTATTAAACTCACAGAAATCATTTTGGTGTAATTTTTAAGAGAAAATAAGTTATGTATCCGACTGTATAAGGTGGTTTTACACTTTTATTCAATCACAAATCACCATATAATCCGTTTGTTGACTTTTATAATAACTATCTTAAAAATCATACTTACTTTGATTTCTAATTAGATGACAGTGTAAAACTACTTTACAATTTCTGTGCATGACCATTAAACTTAATTTTTAATATAATAGAAGATAACAAACTTACCATATGAGAGTTTATAATTGGATCACAGCTTAAAACCTTTACAGTGCAAGTGCATGTATTGTTATTTATTCTGATTTTCGTGTTGAATGGTTTGTGGTAGTGCAGTCATCTTTTCTGTGGGGGTATCTGGTTTCCCCTATAGCTGGAGGGGTATTGGTGGATCACTATGGTGGCAAAGTGGTCATGGCTTGGGGAGTGGCCTTGTGGTCACTTGCTACTTTTCTTACCCCTTGGGCTTCTCAGACCTCCCTCTTGGCTCTACTTGCTGTCCGTGCTTTGCTTGGCATTGCTGAAGGAGTTGCTCTTCCTTCCATGAATAACATGGTCGCCAGGTAAGGTGACTTTTGCAAACTTGATTTTGGTTAAGATTGTGTATGTGTTTGAAGCAAAGTGATTTATGCTTGGAAACTTTTTTTATCTAAAAAAAACATGTTTGTAGTAAAGCTTAGTATAAATTGCTTTACACAAACAATACATTGAACCAAACATGAGCTTAACCCTTGCATGTGTTTGTTTGAATACACCTTCATGAAACAAAAAAACCAATGCTGAAATATTAAGATTGCTGAAAGTCATGTTTAACCCTTGCAACCATGAGTTTGAATATGCCACTGTGAAACCAAATACAGGCTCAATGTTTCATGCTCTGCAAAATTTTCATTTTAAGATGTTATTATGTTACAATAATATGATTATGTTTTGACTTATGAGTTTTTATTTTTTTGAGATGGGCTTTGATTATCACTACGGAGTATGGAATTGCTGGAGCCAAATAGGCTTGACATTTATAATTACTGGTTTTGGTTCTTCACTTTAGATGGTTTCCACAAACTGAACGATCAAGGGCTGTAGGAATCTCAATGGCTGGATTTCAGCTTGGATGTGCAATAGGGCTCACGCTTTCTCCCATTCTCATGTCGCAAGGTGGTATATTTGGTCCCTTTGTGATTTTTGGATTGTCTGGGTTTCTTTGGGTGTTGGTGTGGTTGTCTGCAACATCAAGCACTCCTGATCGGAGTCCTCAGATATCAAAATATGAGCTGGAGTATATATCGAATAGAAGGGACAAGTCTTTTTCGGTGGAGACAGCTAAGCCCAAGAAAGTTAAAGTGATCCCTCCTTTCAGGCGCTTGCTTTCAAAGCGGCCAACATGGTCTCTAATCATTGCAAATTCCATGCACAGTTGGGTAAGGCCTCATACTCCAGCATTTGTTTAATTTATGTTGCTGGTGTTCTTAATTGGAGCTGATAATTGTCATATTTGATAGCAAATTGTCATTTATTTTGCCCCAATTGGATTCACTTATCTTATTGCATGAGGTAATCCTCACCTTCGGTTCCCACATCCCATCCAAGCCACCAAAAGAAAATATAACAGAGGTTCCTTAATGTGGCTCAGGAATCCCCATCATGCAGTGTTGTACTGTTGTTATTATCATTCATGCAAATTCTTATTTATTGCCCTTTTTTTCTCTTATTTCACAGGGTTTTTTTACTGTTCTTTCTTGGATGCCCATATACTTCAGCTCAGTAAGATTCATCATATTTAGTTTTATGATTGTCAAATTATAAAAATATTTAGAAATCAACACTTAGAACCATGTATAAATGGTTTTCCATTATAGGTGTACCGTGTAGATCTCAGGCATGCGGCATGGTTTAGTGCAGTTCCATGGGCTGTGATGGCTGTCACGGGTTACTTTGCTGGCTTGTGGTCGGATATGATGATACAAAGTGGTACAAGTGTCACTTTGACTCGTAAGATTATGCAGGTATGTTGCATTGCATATACTAGAAAAGAGAGGAGACATGTAAGATTTCACATTTTTCTATTCTATCGTATTGCTGGGTCCTATCAAAGCACTTGTTGATGTATAATGTATTTTTAAAGTCTTTGGTTTTGGATAGTGCTCAATGGTGTCATTTGATTCATGTAGTTGACCCCATTTAATGGGAAAAAGCTTTGATTGTCGTCTTGTAGTTATCTTTATTTTCTCCACTCATCCCAGTTTGGATTTGGTGGTTCTCACTATATATTAGTTCAAATGTATAATATGTATTCTTCACTTTCACTGCAGTCCATTGGTTTTATTGGTCCTGGACTCTGCCTCATTGGCTTAGCAACAGCAAAAAACCCCTCAATAGGTTCTGCTTGGCTTACTTTAGCTTTTGGCCTGAAATCCTTCAGTCACTCTGGTTTTCTTGTGAACCTTCAGGTTTCTATTTTCAGTCATGTAAAAACATTTTTTTTTTGTTAGAAGTCTTCTGTCTCTAATATAATATTCATCTTCTTTGTTATCACAGGAGATTGCACCACAGTATTCTGGTGTTTTACATGGTATGCTTTTATCTTGTGGGGATTCTACATGTTTTGGTGTTCCAAAACGCATTTAATAAGATTAGTAGCACATTGTCATCTGTAAATACATTTGAAATCATTTGGAGCCTGTATTATGTTATCTTTATATGCGATGTGTGGTAAAAGGTAAATTGGTAGCTATTATTTTTCCATATAGAATTGGGTAATTCCTTTAACTAGTGTAGGAATTAATTGAAGAAGCTCTCTTGTGCTATCTAACCTATTGAAATATAATTGGCCAAACTATGCCGTGGATGTATAAACCACGTGGTAGTGCCCTTCATGAATACAAGATATACCGATTGGACTTGTACTATTAACATTCAATGGACTTTTAATGCTAGGTAGTGGACTTTTAACATATATGGGAAAAATAGGGTGAAATATAAGTAAAAACTGCTAGGAGCTCAGAAAATACTTGTCTATGTGCTTTACAATAAGATCTCTCATAATGAAGACCTCTTCATTTCTTTTTCTAGGAATATCAAATACTGCTGGAACATTGGCTGCTATATTTGGAACAGTTGGAGCTGGGCTTTTTGTTGAGCTAGTTGGTTCCTTCCCAGGATTTCTGTTGCTTACATCGCTCCTTTACTTTCTTGCTGCTATTTTCTATTGCCTATTCGCTACTGGAGAAAGAGTAAATTTTGACGATCCTGGTGAGCATAAATATGCGTATATTTGCCTTTCAACTTGCAAATATATTTAAAACTTTTTCGTGGCTTACTAGTCTTGCTTTTGTGGATACTGGTATCCTTGGTGTTTTGTGTGTGGTCTTGCAAACACCACTAACCAAATGTTATGAGCATAACAAGTAAATCGTGTTATATTGCTAGAGAAACAAATATATAACATAAATTGTCAAGATTAAAATATAAACAGATGTGACCTTTTAGGTTACTTTTAATTTTTTTTTATCTATGTAAACATATATGGTTAAGATTTGTTTTGCTCACTTAAAATAAACAAATCCTCTGTGTGGATATGTTCTCTAATTTCTGTATGTACATTTATGTTTTACAGAATATTCTTTCGAATGTTAAAACTACTTTTTGTGTTTCTAATTTTGTTATAGTAAATGTTGGACTCCTATTAATTTTAAATTGCTGATGAGATGTGTTTCAAACTCTCTTAACAGCTGTCTGAGTGTGCTGGAAACTACATACTGTACTGTACAGTTCAATTTCTTGTATATGAAAGGAGATAGCTGAAGAATGCCAGAGATGGTTATGTGTTCTAACTGTCATGCTTGTGAAGTGTAAAACAGAAACTAACCATCTACCTAATGTAAAATCATTGATTGATGTATAGTTTTTTTGCTTTCCCATATGCATTCAGATAATGCATTTGGAGTTTTTAGGTTTTCTTGGGTTCCGAGAATGTATTTAAAAAAGAGAGAGAAAAAAAAAACTATACAGTAATAAGGTTTCTTTTCTGTTCTGTCCTTGCTGATCATGGATAGTGTGTATGATATGGCATTTTCACGTAATATATGCACGACCTGTTGTTCAAATGCAAAACCAAACCCAGGCGATCTATTTACTGCGTTGCACACCCTAAGGGGTAAGACTGTTTCTGTTTGTCTAACTATTTCGGTAAAACTACCAAAAGGGTCAATAATTTTTGTAAATTACTACTGGATATCCCACAATACAAAATTATAAATTAATTCACAATTTTTTTTAATTATGATTTTGAAGTCATAAATATTTTATTTTATTTTTAAATTATTTTATTAGAAGTCGTAAATGATTTACAACTTCAAAATCATAAATTTTTTCTTAAAATTAATTATCAACGAATTTAAATTAGTTTAATTTTAATTTTATTGAATATTTTATATATTTTGTATATTATTTTATTTTCTAAATTTTTATATTACTTTATTTAATATTTAATATTTTTTTTTTACTAATGTTAAAGATTATTGTTTGTTTTGAAAATTAGAAAAATAATATAAAGAGAAACTTAAATTTAAATAAAAGATTAAAATGTATTTAAAAATGTGAAAATTTCAGC
>PYAF01002102.1:355884-392375 GCA_007407185.1 Glycine tomentella
AATACATGCTCTAATATTTTTTATAGGCTAAATAATAAATCCAAGAAAATAGGAAAAGTATTATGAAAAAGAAAAGTAGGACATATATCAAAGATTAAAAAACATATTCATCTATTCTAATAATACAAAAATATTTATTATAATATGATTATTTCATACTCTCACAACTTCTATGTAAGTAAATACTATATTTTTTTTTTTGAACCAAGTTATCTTTTAGCCGAAAGTTAAAGAATAATTCCTAAGATATTAAGATCTATTTAAGGGGTTGATTACTATCAATATATATTTTTTTCATATCGAGGGATCAAATTCATGACTTCATACTTCAGAGACAATATTATTTATCAATAATATCATATCAAGTTGATTATTTTTAAACAAACGTTTATAAAAAAATTGAGTTTGTTTTAACTTGATTTGAGGTAACTTGATTTTATGTTTGAATTTGTTATTTGAAAAGGATGTTACTAAATAAAATTTGGTATGAAAATTTATATCCAAAACAATAGTTGAATTAGTTTTGTCATGTTGTACAAGCTTGCCAGCAATGTTAAAATAGTTGAATTATCATCACAAAAGTAGTTTCATAGAGTCACCATACTTTATCTTGAAGTCATCAAGAATGATCTTCATCCATAACACCTCATATATTTCGTTTGCCATGACTCAATCTTCATGAAATCAATTACATTTTGTTTTTTCTCTGGTTATGATCAATCTTTATTTTTCTTCTTTCTAAATGACAGTCCCTTTCTTCGATTTCCTTTCAAATATTAGAGGACTCTATCATACTTATAACCTCAACCAATTTTTAATGTTGTATTTGGTAGAGAGAAGATAAATGATCTTGAAGAAAAATTTCTCTGTTATTTTTATTTTTTAAACCAAAACATTCTCTTAATGAAAAAAAAAACTACTTTGATTAGGTTCAAGTTTAGGAAGTAATTATTTTCTTGGTTGATAATTCTATTATTAAAATTCTATCATTTTTAATATAAAGAATTAACATAATAATTTAAGGTTTTCTTGTATTTACATGAATGAGAACAATTTATTTAATATAATAGTTGTACTTGATTTTCAATATGTGTAAAATTCTTTTAAATAAATAATAATCATATGGTACAAGTGAAATTAATTTATATTAGAGTGGGTTAAAAGACATTTGTGCTTTCAAAACTAGGAAAAAAAAATTTCTATCCCTTTTTGGAAAGAAGCTGGTGGTGGCGGTCACGAGTCACGACGCACGGGTTCTTAGGCAAAAGAAAATCGCGATCCGTGGCTTCTTTCCAAAAACCAATCAAACCGTCGAAACATTTCCATCGACGTTCCACAACGCCCATTACACCTCGCCACGGATCGCGCACACAAGCCGTCGATTAACAACACCCCGAACGGCCACGATGAAAGCAACCAAACCTACTATCGATTTATACCCCGCAGTCTTTCCCGCTCCAAATAAATACCCCATTCCCTCTCCCACAGATTCCCATCTTCAACATCAAAATCAAAATCCCTAATTTCCCAAATTCTCTGAAGAAGAAGCAACAATGTCTGGTCGCGGAAAGGGTGGCAAGGGTTTAGGAAAGGGAGGAGCAAAGAGGCATCGCAAGGTGCTCCGCGACAACATCCAGGGAATCACGAAACCCGCGATTCGGAGGCTAGCCAGAAGAGGCGGCGTGAAAAGAATCAGCGGCTTGATCTACGAGGAAACCAGGGGCGTGCTCAAGATCTTCCTCGAGAACGTCATTCGTGACGCCGTCACCTACACAGAGCACGCCAGGAGGAAGACCGTCACGGCCATGGACGTCGTTTACGCGCTCAAGAGGCAGGGAAGGACCCTCTACGGTTTCGGAGGCTGAGGGCTTGGGCTTTTTGTGGGCCCGGATTTGTTCTTTGCTGGGCTTTTAAATGTTTTAGAGAGTTGGTGTTTTGTGTAATGGTTATATATATTATTTTGTACTTGGATTATCTTCTGCTCGGTAATGCAAGACATTCTCAAGCTTCTTCTATTATTCTAATTTCTACTATTAATTGCATCCTAGTTAGTGTGAATTTGAAGTAAATTTAGTGAATGACGAATGGTTATGAATTTCATGCCTTGAATGCCTTATAATTGTATTTTCGTTGTATGTGATAATTCGGCTACTGTGGATTAACTTGAAGTTCAAACCAAGTGTTCTTGGCATCTCAATTGGTTGTTTCCACTAGATTTGAATAACGGGATATGCTGTGACAAGTTAGGAACTCGTTAGTTCTACTTTTATAGGCCGTTTAAGGAGGCTTGCAATCTTATTTGCACTGCAGAAAAAAGGCACCCCAAATAAAATTTCAACTAAATATTCTTTTGACCATATTGGTAAAGATTCAAGAAGAATGGTTAACCCTTAACATTATCACATTGTCATCCTATCTTTTACCGTATAGTATAAAAAGGAATATTATAAATTTTTCCTGAAGATTATTGGATGTCATACACGATAACTGACCCGCACATGCGCAATGAATTGTGATCCAGAGCTTGGATACCATACACAATAGCTGATAATTACCCACACATTTATAGTGATATGGTCTTGGGAGTTTTCAACTGCAAAGTTCACCTTGTCATAATTCTTTTTTTTTTTTTTTGGTGTGAACTGTGGAGTATTTAATCAAATTATTATTTTTTGTCAAAAAATTCTCATCATTTTTAGTAAAATTTCTCTTTTCAACTAAATTGTTTTTATCTATATAATTGGAAATCGAACTTATTTAAAAGGATCTAACTCAATATCACACATATCAATAATTTATTGGTTAAAATTAATTTTATTGGAATTGTTAGAATGTAATTATAAATGGACTCTAATTAACTATGTTTTATAAGTATTTAGATATTCATATTGCATTAGAATTTATATATTTCATGTAATGAATATCCAAATAGCTTTTCAATCTTCAATTATTGGTTCCATAAATATGAAATTAACATTGTGATGCTCATAAGAAGCCTAAGCCTATTCAGATAAGTTTAGTTTTGATTTAATCCATTTTCATCCTACCTGCATTGCATAGAAATAGGTTAAAACTTTACAAATTCGATGGAATACTCAAACGTCTTTCTTCCATTGTTTCATACTCATAAAAAAAGTCTTTCTTCTATAAGAAGACATGAACGTGAAGTGTTGAAATCATTTTTGTTTATAATTGATTAATTGGACACATCAACAAATATTGCTTTTCTTTTAATGAATAAAAAGACATAATAGCAAATGTTTCAAAATCGGTATTAATAAAAATAGATAAAACCCGCAAATGTGAGTTGACACAAATGGTTAAAGATCCGGAACGAACTTTTACCTTCTTCATGAAGGTGAGTTTGAATATTCCATACATCACTTTTCTCCCTTGGTGGAAAACCCTCCTCACGAAGATTTTCTGACGTTATTTTGATATTAAAAAAAAAGAAGATAAAACCCATTTCAAAATAGGCAAAGGATTATAATGTTTTAAAATCCGGTGATATTTATGTTTCAAAAATCTCCAACTATCTATTAAAAGATATTTTTGGTGAAAAAAAAGGTGTTAATATAAAATATATTTCATTCTATTGAGTATTGAGGGAAAAATTGACAAAAAAACATTAGTGTGTCTAATTGAAATTATAACTAAGCTTTTTTGAAAAAACATTCAAGTCATTAAGTCAAAAACAATTATAATCTCAAAAACTTAAAACAGTTGAAAAAATAAAGAGCTACGTGACTCATTGCCATTGGCCAAAAATCCCAGTAGGGGCTAAGGCCGGCCATGATGCTATTATCCAATTCAAGTGAGGTGTTGACCTGGTATCACATGAAACAAAAGATAAAAGGAAAAAAAAAAAAAAAAAAACTCATTGACTTAGTTTTTTTTTTTTTCTTTTTCTTTGAGCTCATCTTTTGACGGGGTTGATTGATTGCTAGAATATCGGTATGGCTTTTGACTTTTCAAATGTTAACTTGAAAAGGCAAAACAGCTACTGCTGGCAACTCATGTTCATTGGACTGATACAAAACGTGAATGAAGAAATGGTCTGAGACAAATAAATTATAAGGCAAGAAAACAACACATGAGTAGAAAGCATATGAAGCCTTCCCCTTTATATTTTAGACACAAGAAATGATCTGGTCTTTGAATACCTTTGGCATCTCCAAATGAAGAAAACACCTCCCCCCAGTTTGCATCAATCTAGCAAAAGTAGAGAGAATGCTAATCTCCAACTTGTTGAAACAAAAAATGATGCAAAGAGACACAATTCTAAGACATTGAGATCTTTGAATTATGCTGCCAAGAAATGTGCAGCTGTTTTTTCATTGTTTATCTATGGTAAAAGAAAATCAGCCTCATATGTTGTTGGCAATGATGACAAGAAGAATACATCCAAAATTAGAGGGGTGGTATCATGTAAGTATGATGAAAAGAAAATTCTTTTGCTTTTTTGGTTGATTTGAAATTATTTTGTTGTTGTTGCTCATGGTCAAACCTTTATGCAAAGTGGGGGGTTTAGATCATGGGAAACTTTTGTAGCAAATGCAAAGTAACTTCAGCATGAGGTGATGAATGCTTTTGTGGTGTTCTTGTAATGAGATTTTCTAAAACTGAGTAAGATGTGCTATACTTTGCAGCATCAACTGATTTATCATCTGAGAGTACCACCAAGAATTCATCAAAATGGAAGTTTTCTTATTCCAACGCATCATCCAGCACTGCAAGTGGACAACTTGGAATTGGAAACTTCTCCTTTGAAGAAATTTACAAGTCAACAGCAAAATTTTCTCCAGCTAATGAAATTGGGCAAGGTGGCTTTGGAACTGTCTACAAGGGAAAGCTTAATGATGGATCTATTGTCGCCGTGAAGCGTGCCAAGAAGGTATAGTTTATCTTTTGACTGCTTCCCTTCTCTATAACTTGTTCAATTTGTGTTGAAGATGATGTGAAAGTGAAGCATATTCATCAGATACTATAATTTTTGCAAGCATAGGCTACTAGATCGCCATCTTTTATGACTTTGTTTTTCTTTTGTGCATTGGGGATTTATGTGTGATGTGAGCCTAATGTAGTGATTTTTCTTGCAGGCTGTGATACAGAATCACTTACATGAGTTCAAGAATGAAATATACACCTTGTCGCAAATTGAGCATCGGAATCTTGTGAGGTTGTATGGATATTTGGAGCATGGAGATGAGAAGATTATTGTTGTTGAATATGTTGGTAATGGTAACCTTCGAGAACATCTAGATGGTAAGTCCTGGTTTGTCAGTCATCTATCATGTGAAAAAGTGAATTATTTTGATTTTATACACAGCTGAATGAAATGTATGATCATAATGTGGTATCTTCCAAGTTTAGGAACAAGAGCTAATTTTACATAGCTCAAGGAATATGAGATGATAGTTATAGGAAGAAAATGAAATATCAACAAGTCAATTTCAAGAAGCTGAAACACTTGGATCAACTAAACTGGAAAGGAAATGCAGTGTGGATCCACAATACAATTAGGAATACCTCTTTGCATCAATCATATATAATCTTTCATTCATATGTTCCCAGTTTAGAAATTATCCCCTCTGAAGATTAAAGCAACATAAGATCCAACTTTTCTCTAGTATTCTTACATTCATAAGACTTCCAAGTCTTTTCATCTGAAACTTTTCTGAATGTTTAGCTTCACATTATGTTGTGTGTATATATATGTTAGTCATGTGTATAGCCTGGTCTTGACTCAAGTGGTTGGGTGGGGTGTAGGCTCTTGATGTGCCAAAATAGATTCATGCAGTGTATATATTATCCAACAATGCAATACTCAGATGCAGTTTCTTAATAATATATGGCAGTGGTGACCTAAAAATAGTGGATTATTAATGCAGGTATTCGGGGAGAAGGACTAGAAATTGGGGAGTGTCTAGACATAGCAATTGATGTAGCTCATGGAATAACTTACCTTCATATGTACACAGGTATGTCCATAAAACTAAATTAGAAAGGAACAAATCTGTTGCAACATATTTGAATTCTGTATAATTGTGATGCATCTAATTTAACTTTCAGGGAAGGTTATTTGCAATATCTGTTCCAAGTAACCATACTACGTCTTGTATTGGCAGATAATCCAATTATCCATAGAGACATCAAAGCATCGAACATCCTAATCACTGAGAACCTAAAGGCCAAAGTGGCAGATTTTGGTTTTGCTCGGTTGTCTGACGATCCTAATGCAACTCATATTTCAACTCAAGTTAAAGGAACAGCTGGATACATGGATCCTGAGTATCTTAGAACATACCAACTCACTGAAAAGAGTGATGTTTATTCCTTTGGTGTATTGCTTGTTGAAATGATGACAGGACGTCATCCAATAGAACCAAAGAGACCAGTTGATGAGAGAGTGACAATCAGATGGGTAAGTATATTAATTCTCCCAAATTTCAACTCAGGAAATGAACACATCACCTTAGAGTAAGCTGTAATTGTTTCAACTGTTTGTGAAACTCAACTAAATTTCAATCAAAATTCAGAAAGCATGAAGTGAATTTTTGACATCCAATTAAAAGTGTGTATGAGGAAAAATAGAAGAGGTAGGGACTTACAACCCCTAACTTAGTTGTAACTTTTGTAACAGATTTCTAACTAACTGATTATTGTTAGTTAATTCAGTAGTGTTGGGAATTAAATAGTCATTATGTATAGTAGGAAAGGCGTCTCATTGGTAAGCAAAGGGGTTGAAAGACAGCCCAATCTGTCACCATCTTGGTACAAAACTGGGGATTAGGTTTTCCTTAATAATACTTCATCTTTTTGTTCTTATTGATTCAACTCTTCGTCAATTTTGTGCAGTGTCCAAGTTTTTCTAAGGATGAACATTTGCATATTGCATAATTCAAGGAAGGCCGTACACAGGCTGATTTACATTTAGTTCCTTGTAAGATGTAGTAGTAGTATAACTGACCTAATCAATGAACATTTTGATCCATTAACAATTTTAACTTATATTTTATGTGTTCAGCAAATAAATTCCTAGATATAAAAAAATAAAACTACCTGCAAGAGAAGTCAAATGCAGTTTCTCTCTGCTAAAAGAAAAGTTGTATGGAAGATATGATACATAAGCCTTTTTGCTGAATCAAGTGTCAAAATTAGATCCATACAGTTTTCCTCGCTAAATAGAGTCAGCTTTGGTCATGTTTCTTAAGTGATTTGGTTAATTATGAGAGAGAAAAAATAGTTATGCAAACAGTAAATTAATCCAATGCATAGCTTACTTTGTCCCTTGTATCATATAATGATAATGATATGGCAATGAAACTGGTAGAGCATACACTCCACAGAATGGTTGAATAGATTAAACATTAAAAAACATAATTTGCATGTATGCAGGCAATGAAGATGCTGAAACAAGGGGATGCTGTATTTGCCATGGACCCTAGGCTGAGAAGAAATCCAGCCTCCATCAAGGCAGTAAAGCAGGTTCTCGAGCTAGCTCTCCAATGCATTGCGCCTTCGAAACAATCACGCCCACCTATGAAGAATTGTGCAGAGGTTCTATGGGACATCCGCAAAAGTTTTACAGATGAAGCCAATTCTGATCATCCTCCCCTTCCTTCTCACCATTCTGCAAACTTTCCTCAAAGAGAAAAGAATATGTTTGGTATTGAAGAAGATGACAGCTATAAATTTGTCTCTGTACCTAATCATATTCGTTCATAAAATTTTGTTCATTGTTTGTTCAGATTGTCAACACCTTATCAGTTTTGGTGTATGCCAGATTGGCGGCCATATAATTGTAGTTTTGGTGCCCTTGTGATACAGTAAATTCTATTGATTTGTATTAGGTCTTTGATTGATGAAAAACGTTTTAAATCATATAATGAAATTTATATTATATGCAGAAGTCCGACTACAAGGGAGGAAAGGTAGCTGAAACTTAGAAGAATAGTACAGGCTAAATTGGATAAACTAAAAAATAAAAAAAATAAAAAAAAACAGAACAAAAGAAAACTTTCTTAATCCTTTTGACAATCTGCTAGAAGTTCTTGTTGTGGCATAGGATCCTGTTCTCCAGTCTACCATATTTGAGAAAGATATCGATGGAGATTATGTAAAGGCAGTTTTATAAATTTTATTTGTAAATAAAACTCAGACATTGATCAAAGAAGTAAAGGACATATTACTCATAATTATTAGTAGGCTAAGTTTTTATCACATATACCTGCTTTGTCCCCACTTGCTGTTATGTAACACCGGAAAAGAAAAACAAGAAATGGTACCAAAATCAAAGTGTGGTAACATGCAACATAATTGAAGTTTTTATCAAGTGCTTTTACCAAAGTGCCAAACTGCAACCTTTGTCCGTTGTTGCTGCTTTCAATTGAAGTTTTCAAGCCAAAACTATCTGTCCCTTTCCTCACATGGTGCTTGCTTGCTTCTCTCTCTCTCTCTCTCTCTCTCTCCCCTCCTTAGTGTTTTTGTCACTTCATTCTCCACTCTTGTCTTACATTCTTCCTTTGTGGTCCAGCATAGCTAGAAATAGTGAAATATATTCTTTCCTCTTTTAACATGCTTGAACAATCAACACCCGATTTTCTGTCTGGTTATTTCTCTCTTTTCTGTCTAGTCTATTTCTTCAACGTTTGGGTTTAATAATAGCACTGCTTGAAATTGTAAATGGTAATATTCTCCAATTGATGCTTTCTGTTATGATAATTTTGAATGACAGTAAAAGGTTTATTATTGTGAACAACTGTGTTGCTTTGATTAGTAGGTAATTGTGTGTGTGAGAGTGATGATTTGAGTGCTATAGGGCATATTTTTAATGTTGGATAATATATAATATCAAGGTACCTGTTGTGATCCATAAGATAATATCTACCAATCTACATAAAGAAAGGGTGTATAAAACAAATTGTCACATAAACTACAAAATTTTTCAAATTCAGAAAATAGTTTGTTCTTCCCTCTTAAAGTGATGCTGTTACTGTAATTTGACAATGATCATATCATCAAATGAATGAAACATATCTTCATTTCAACAAATTTAACCGCATGATGCTCATATGAAATCCGGTATGTGATGAAATTGCAGAGGTAATTGGAAAGTATGTGGTGTTCAGCTGGTTTAATGTTTGCAATGAAAGACAGAGATATGACATTGCCACCAATCGACTACACTTATTGCATACATTCTTCCTGACAGAGAACGAACATTAGAAACCCATGTTCATTAACACATACTTGGGTTGGCTGAAAATTGTGATGTTCATTGCTATCTACTCTTATGTCAATGGCTCACAAAAATGAAAAAAGTTCATGAACCATAAAATAGCATTAAAATAGTTTTTTTTTTTCTTTTCAAAAAGAATCTCCCTGCAAATATGAATCATTGTATCCTGATTTCAAATAACCAGGTCTACCAATTACATTGCATAGGCAACATTGGCTTCACAATAGAATTAATACTTCCACCAGCATAAAAAAAATACAACTAACTTTACAATCTTGCTACTCTTTGGCCTCAACTATCATACGCTTGCTCTCTCTTCTGTATTACTCAATTTTGTAGGCATAGAGAACGAGGCAGAATTCAAAAGTAGCAATATTCATAGTTGAAAAATATCCAACACTGCCATCATCACTCTCACAACCCTCCACAGCACTACCTTCTTTCTCACTCTCAGCTTCTGGAGACCCTGGCTTGAAGATGAAAAGGCCAGGCCCTGAGCCTGATCCACTAAACAACCAATCATGCACATCCCAAAACACTTGCACAGGTTGCTTGTTAACCATCACGGTTTGGTTCCCCCTAAACTTCCACTGCAAGTTCTTGACATGAATCAGCACAATTCCATCTATGCTAATCCACATCTCAGGGTCACTAGGACCCCCAGTTAAGCTGTCCACAACAATCTCACTGTCTTTTCTCTTCTCATCGAACCGTGCCTTCGTAGAGAAACTTTTCTTGGCGAACACGTTTTCTTTCTTGACCAACAACATTGCATCAACAAGGGCAGGTCTTGATTTTGTTCTCTTGTAAGCCTTCTTCTTGTAGTCTCCCAACAACAACACAACCTCTTCATCAGAGACTAAGGCCACGTAGTAATCGCTGCTTGGCTCAGGGGAGCCGGCGAATTTAGCCGAACGGAGATCCCAATAGAGCTCAACCTGGTTGCCATCAACCTCAAAGGTTTTGTACCCTTTTTTGCTCCAAAAGTGCCATGGCTTCACGTCAATCTTGCAGCTATATTGCACCTCACCTCCTACACTATCAACCGTGACATGCAAGGAATGGTTCATGAGATTTTTGTACCACAAAACCGATACATTTCGCCAAAAGCCCACAACATTGGCTTGGTAGAAACATGTCACGGTGCTTTGTGCAACTTTGCTAGGCAAAGGCTCCTCTGTGGTCTTCTCAGGTATAATAGGTGTTGGCACTGGTTGTGCTCTTAGGGAACGATGGAATTGCATCATGTTCTATCAAATTTCGAAAAGGAATCAAATTTTAACCCCCCTTTTGTGGCATCAAATGAAAGAAAGCAAAATTTTCATGTTGGTATATCTGATTTCGTACGTGGTCCTCTAACGTTGGATTGTTATGTGGGGGAATGAATGGAACTATGGATGACCCGTTGGAGAAGCAATGGCATATTAGGTTAAGGATTCAACGCTATATATCAAATCAAACATTAAAAAAGGAAGCGAAAGTAGGTGCTATGACTGATGATGTTAATGAGGTTAATTTGATTGCAATGTGAACCTGAAATGGTGATGGTGCTGTCATTAATTTCAAGGGAAAAAATTTGGGCTGAGAAAGAGAAAAAGGGAAGAGAGAAAGTTTGTGTTTTGTTCCTTTGGAGAAAAAGTCTCCATCTAGAGGCTAGAAACAAGATGTGCCCGAAAGACAAGGAACAGAAGGAATGTCTTTCTATTGAACCATGTTTTTCACAAAAGTTTCTTCCAACTGTTACAAGGTGGGGACAAAAATGGAAAGAACTTTTGCTTGCATTGTATCATTTGTTCTACGTACCGGAACTGATAATAATACTTGGTCAGACGGCTAGTCAACTTACGTTTATCTATCTTTCCTAATACTTTTGTCAAAAGATTTATTTTTTCTATTTACTAAAATAATAATAATATTTAATTAATAATTACTATTAAAATTTAATTACAATTACAATTATTCTTAGGAAAGAAGAATGAGCTTTAATTATGATTAATCATAATATTAAATATTATTCTTGTAATTGACTTAAAAATCCTAATTATAGTAATTACTAAAAATATTTAATGATAATTATATCGTTCTAATTCTGATACTATAAAATGTAATTGAATATATAATTTAAAATTGTAAATTTATAAATACAAAATCTGAGGCTGAATCATGATATAATGATACACAACGTGTTTAATTTTACATTTCGTATATAATCTTAGGCAGACCAAGTATAATTTTTAGAAGCTAATAATTATAACTTTTGCAGTTCAAATGTAATTTTTTTTATGGCGTTTATCATATTTAAAAAATATATAGTTTTTAATTTATAATTTATTTTTGAAAAACATTATATTTTAACTTAGTACTTACCATTAATTTTATTTTAACAAGTGATGATGTAAGGGAGAAAATGTCCCAGTGAACAAATTTAGAGCATCTTTAATGCGGAGTTATTGGATTTCTTAATTAATTTTTTTAGTCTCCGTAATACTTTTTGTGATTTTCACAACGTTATGTCACTCACAAGAAACTCATATAAAATTTTGTTTCAATGCAAGAAACTATAAGAAACCGCAAGAAACTTCAAAAAATCTACACATTTCTATTTTTTTTATTAAACTGCAATTGTTTTTTATTTTTTATTTTTTTAAAAAATTGTGCCACATAGTCCAGCCCAGAACATTCTACTCTCCTTTTTTCTCTCTCTTTCATGTGTGCCTTCTTTCTCCACTTCTCCAAAACGTTCCTCTCTTGTTCCATGTGTGGTCGTCTTCTCGACTTCTCCACGCGTGCCTTTCTCTCTTCTCCACACGTTTCTCCACTTCCCCACACTGTCTTCTCCACTTCTCCACTTCCTTCTCTCTTCTCCACTTCTCCGTCCATCTGTCTTCTTCCCTTCTTTCTCTCTTCTCCACTCCCCTTCTCTAGAACCTTTTATCTTCTTCTTCCCCAAATCTCTTCCCCTTCTCTGTTTCTCAATCACCCCTTCACACCACACCACACCATCGTGACCCTTCACTCACGTGACCACTGTCTCAGCCCCTTCCTCGCGCCACCACCATCACGACCCTTCACTTGCGCAACCACCGTTGCGGCTCCTTCCTTGTGCCACCACCATCGCGACCCTTCAGCCTTTGTCGCCCGTTGATCTACTGAATCTGGTTTGTTGTTCTTTTGTTGGTCCTTCATTTTTCTTATTTCATTCTATGATTAAGTTTCTTCCCGTTATTTTTCGTCTTTTTTTTATATCGGGTAGTTTGACCTGCATAATAATATTTTATTGTTAAGATTGAGTTTCTTATATAGGAAGCACTTCCTTTTTTTCAAGAGACCGTTCCGCCACAGAGGCAGTCTCCAGTGCATAGTTCCTTGACGAAACGGTTTCTTCAAGTGAAGGAACCTTAGAAGCACTCTCCATTGGAGATGCTCTTAATGACTTAATATTCAGCCAAATTGAAACATATTATTTTTTATTATTATTTTCTTTTTAATTTCTTCTTCTCCAACTACAACGCCACGAACACCTCGTGGTTCAAGAGTAGCACGTCAATGGGGCTCACATGTCCGCTGCGAATGCCGCCACCTCGATCCTCGTGGCAAGACTGATTGCGTTGCATGCCTCCTCCAGCTTCTTTGGCAACCATGAGAATGGAGACGCGCTTGCCCCGTGCTAACCCCAATACCATTGTTGGGTCAAGACGGACCCTTCAAGTCAATTGCGGAAGCGAAACAAAAATGCAAGAGGAGGAAGATAAAGAAAAACACAATCAATTTGTTTAACGTGGGAAAACCTTCCTCAATACGAAGAAATAAAAAACTCACGGGACACTAGTCCAGAATCAAACTTCCACTATAAGAATAATGAGTTACAAGAGTCAAACTTCCCTAGCCTTTCACTAGAGATACAAACAAGCATCACCAAGTATGGTGGTATTCAAACTTCTCTAAAGAGACCACACTCAAACATCTTTCTAGAGGTATTCTCAAATGCAAAGCACAAGGCTTGCTCAAATGTGCTATCAAGAATGTCACTTGAGGCTCTCAATTTCAATCTGTCAATTCGAATTCTCTCTCTCTCTCTAACCTGCCTCCACCCTCAACTAAGGTATTTATAATGGTTGAGTAGGTTTAGGGTTTTAGAACCCTCAATGAGCCTGGGCCCACATTGGAGGAGGAAGCCCAACCCAACAGATCCTCAGGGACGCGGATGAACGAGGAAGTAGAGTACCACTAGAAGAAACGTGGGAAGGAGAAAGAGAACGAAGAAGGCGAAGTTCGCGTCCGCCATTAGTGATGATATACCTTTGAAGCTGTACCAAGTGAACTAAAATGTATTCTAACCGAGTGATGCTTCGAAAATGGATACCATTTTCTTAACTTATTGAACTATGTAACCCCCTTAGTTTGACGTGGCAACATCCAATTTGTTCAACTCGACTATTTTTTTGGTTCCACAATGATGGATAGATCATAATGATCGATACATCACGCTTCTCTTTCTATGCAGTTTTCAATTCAACTGTATGAACTCACTTTTTCGAAGAAGGAACGTTTTTCATCAAATCACAATCCCACTTTTTTCAAAAAAATTTATTAGTTAATAAAATATAATAATTAGATATTTTTTTTATAAAAATAATGACATAGTTTTAATTTAGGTAAGTGTTAATTAATTAGGTTTGATGACGTGATACTTTACTTGTTATGTCATCACTTAACATAATGAGATTAACGATAAATATTATATTAAAATATAAATTTTTAAGTAAATAATTGACAAAAATAAATTTTAAATAATAACTTAAAAATGACCTATATTTTAGATATGAAAAATATATTCAAACTTTTTTATCGTTAATTTGGAAGATATTTTCTAACATGTTGAAAGTTATATCATGTCACTTTAAGTTCATGTGTTTAAATTCACGAATTAGTTTGGGAAAAAAAACTATGCATATTTATTAATTTCAAATTTACAAATCTTTTGTTTGCTACACATGAAAAAAAAAACTGAATTTAAAAAGAAATGGAAGATATTTTGTATTTTTGTTTTACAAGTTATTTTTTATTTTTTATTTTTATTTTCCTTTCAACCTAATAAAAATATAATTTTATATACACATTTCCTTTTTTATATTTTTTTGTCACTATGACAATAATTCAGGTATCTATCTTTGTCAAAAACTCATTTTTATTAAGGAATTTGATTAGTTACTCATCTTTAACGAGATTTTTCTTTTCAATTCGTTATTTTTCTATAAAGACTCAGATAAATTAAATAATCTTATTTAAGGAGAACAAATATAATATTATTTAAATAATAAATAACTAAAAAGAAAGTTTGAGATAATATATAGGTTAAAATCTCGGTACTAGCACTCGGCGAAAAGTAAAAACTAGAAGAAGAAAAAAGAAATACAAGAAAGGAACAAAGAAAAGAGAAGAAGAAAAAAACTAACTGAAAAAAACAACTAAGTAAATAGTGAGCAGTTCCTGCTGCATCGCGTGGAAGATGCAAGGAAGGTAGTGATGGGTTGGCACAAACTAAAAACCAAACAGTAATGATCTTGATATGATCCCCACTTTGCCAAGCTACCAGCTACATAATTCCCCTCTCTCAAGGTATGCTGGAAAATGAGAAACCAATCTTTAGCAATGATTTGTGATTGAATTTGTGAACTGTTATTTAGCTGGAGAACTTATACTGCCCACCTGCTGCTTGATAAAAAGACTAAAGCAGAATTTTAGAACTTATATCTGCAATTCCATAGTGTAACATGTCACCTTTGAACAAGAAAAGCATAGCAAGCAAAATAACCAATCTCCATCATCTTAGGCAGCTCCATGCACAACTAGTCCTCCACTCCCAGCACCACCACAACCACTGGGTGGCGCTTCTCCTTACCCAATGCACGCGCCTCCTTGCACCCTCAAACTACACCTCCCACATTTTTCGTGCAGCGACATATCCTAATGTACATGTCTTCACCTGCATGCTCAAATATTACTCCCAAATTGGTGCTACCACACAAGTAGTAGTTTCTCTCTTTAAACATATGCAATACTATAATGACATTAAGCCTTATACATCGTTTTACCAGGTCTTGATAAAATCTGCTGGAAAGGCCAGCATGTTACTTCATGCTTATCTACTGAAATTGGGACATAGCCATGATCATCATGTTCGAAATGCAATTATGGGTATCTATGCCAAGTATGGACGTACTGAGCTTGCCAGGAAATTATTTGATGAAATGCCTGATAGGACAGCTGCAGATTGGAATGTCATCATCTCTGGATACTGGAAGTGCGGGAATGAAGAGGAAGCAACTAGACTTTTCCGCATGATGGGCGAGTCGGAAAGGAATGTTATTACTTGGACCACCATGGTTACTGGACATGCGAAGATGAGGAATTTGGAGACTGCGAGGATGTATTTTGATGAGATGCCAGAAAGAAGTGTGGTATCTTGGAATGCAATGCTATCAGGATATGCTCAAAGTGGAGTGGCACAAGAGACTGTAAGATTGTTCAATGACATGCTAAGCTCTGGAAATGAACCAGATGAAACAACATGGGTAACTGTCCTGTCATCTTGCTCATCTCTTGGTGATCCTTGCCTTGCCGAGTCAATTGTCAGAAAGCTGGACAGAATGAACTTTCGTTCAAACTATTTTGTCAAGACAGCTCTGCTTGATATGCATGCAAAGTGCGGAAACCTTGAGGTAGCTCAGAAGATTTTTGAGCAATTGGGTGTGTATAAGAACTCTGTCACATGGAATGCCATGATTTCTGCTTATGCAAGAGTAGGTGATTTATCTTTGGCAAGGGACCTTTTTAATAAGATGCCAGAAAGGAATACTGTCTCCTGGAATTCAATGATTGCTGGCTATGCTCAAAATGGCGAGTCATTAAAGGCAATCCAGCTGTTCAAGGAAATGATCTCTAGTAAAGATTCAAAACCAGATGAGGTGACTATGGTGAGTGTTTTTTCTGCTTGTGGGCACCTTGGAAGACTAGGTTTAGGCAATTGGGCTGTCAGCATCCTCGATGAAAATCACATCAAGCTTAGCATCTCAGGATACAATTCTTTGATTTTCATGTACTTGAGATGTGGGAGTATGGAAGATGCTAGAATAATATTTCAAGAAATGGAAACCAGAGATTTAGTTTCCTATAACACATTGATTTCCGGGCTAGCAGCCCATGGGCATGGAACTGAAAGCATCAAGGTAATGTCAAAAATGAAAGAAGATGGTATTGGACCAGACCGCATAACATATATCGGTGTGTTAACTGCATGCAGTCATGCAGGATTATTGGAAGAGGGTTGGAAAGTTTTTGAATCAATCAAAGTTCCTGATGTAGACCACTATGCATGTATGATTGACATGCTAGGTCGAGTTGGAAAATTAGAAGAAGCTGTGAAATTGATTCAGAGCATGCCAATGGAGCCCCATGCTGGAATTTATGGATCTCTTTTAAATGCTACCAACATCCATAAACAAGTTGAACTTGGGGAACTTGCTGCAGCTAAACTGTTCAAGGTTGAACCACATAATTCAGGAAATTACGTGTTGCTTTCTAACATATATGCTTTGGCTGGTAGGTGGAAAGATGTTGACAAAGTTAGGGATAAAATGAGAAAACAGGGATTGAAAAAAACGACTGCCATGAGCTGGGTAGAGCATAACTCATAAGTTCATTGTGGAAAACCGACCACATGAACAATCAGATATCTATAATCTACTAGCACATCTCAAGGTTAAATTGAGGAGGGCAGGATATGTAATTGATAAAATCTGGGTATTGAGGATGTTGAATAGGAAGAAAAGGAGGAGATAGTGGTAGTGAGTGTTTACAGTCCGAAGTTGAGTACCTGTTCTGCTTCTAATCAGTGATACAAGGTCAGTAATAAGAGAATGGGAAAGTTAAAGGATATGATATCAAGTTACAAGGAAGAAATATAATTGTCAAGGACAATACCAGATTTCACTGCCTCTGCTAGGCCATGTTGTTCTTGCAAAGATTACCTGTAAGTTGGAGTAAATCTATGTTTTGAAAATAAGACTAGACCAGCTTATTTGAATTTGTAGAATTGCAATTATATATTTATTATGTTTTATGAATTTGTACGCATATCTAGATATGTATCTTGCACTATCATATCATAGAAATGTTTTGAATAATTGAATGGCCGTATTGGATATGTATCATATCTCTTACATGCAATGTATTTGTGCATCATAGGCCATAACTATTGGGAAATCGTAACCATACTAGGTGTGATGGACATTCTAACAATGGAACAGTCAATGAATTTGCATCTTGCAAGGAATGAGTTCTTTTTGTCAATTATTATATAGTTTTGATATAGATATTTTATTTGTAGAAGCCATGACTATTCCTAAGTAGTTTCTCTTCAACTGCTTTTTTTGGCTAAATCACTTTTAAATTTTTTGATTGATTTATAATTCATTTTGTAAATGAATATTACTGTATTATGCTTTTGAAACTGATTTGGTTTGATGGTTTCATTCTGCCTGTATGTTGTCTCTTGGTCAAAACTGTATTTTGGTTTCACAGAACTTTCAGCTTTCCTGATTTATTGGTAGCTTGAACTCAAAGCAAGAACAACTGACCTTGCTTGATATTTTCTATGGCTGATGACAAATGAAAATAAATTAAAATGCCCAGTCTGTATTATACATAATTTTGGTTAGGCTACTGTTGTAATTTTAACTACAGTCTTACTCAGTTCCACATTTCAAAGTACCAAGATGTAACTTCTTTCATGTGTGTTGACTGTTATCTCAAATTTTGGTCCATGGGTTTTGATGATAACTGAAATGAAATGATGAGTGGTTTGCAAAGGATAAGAATATTGCCCTAGCCTATTTACATGGATAATGACATAACGATGTGCTTGCAAAAGTACAATAGCCTTGTAGCTTAGATACATTGATTGTTACATGTTAACTACAAGGCCATTATATATATGATTCTTCCAACTTTTATCTTTTTACTGAAATAAGTTCCACTATCTTTAGCTTTGTTTATTATTATCTCGTCTAATTACTTAGTCTCTCATGATGAATCTGCAGTTGTACTGTCCTGGGAAATAAAGTTTCTGGAATATGTGAAGATGGATAATCTATATGATGGTGAAGATGACTTCATCATGGAAGAAGTGGACTAGAACTTGAGAACTAAAGGAACTTTTTGGGAGGGCTGAGCATTAGGGTGTGTTTGATTTAGAGGATGAAAATAAAAAAGATGAAAATATATTTTTTTTTTAATTGAAGTAGAGTGTAAGTGGTATGAAACCTACATAATTTCTTTTCTATTTCATTCCTCTCCCCCTCAACCAAACACACCCTGGATCAATCTGAAGAGCTTTTTGACAATGGTGGAATTGATTGCTTATTTGAGACAAATGACTTGTCTGCTAGTGATGGTGATTCCCAATGTCAGGGTGCTGTTGCTGCTGAGGAACTCAAATCTCACCATCCTTTCCCGTGATTAGATTGTTTTTTCTATTATTGTTATTGGAGCATCATCTGTTATATTCCATATAACTGAGCCATGTTTTTTTGTTGTTGAGCTGTGCATCTATGAATTTTTATGTGATTAAATTTTTCATTTTTCAATGATCCTTTAGCCTGTTCACTTGTGTATAGTATTTATTGTTATCACCCTGATGATCTGGTGATAATGAATATCTTAATTTGTACGTTAGAACGATTTACATATAAGACCAATACCTCAATCCCAACAGGATTTTCACTACCTAAATTTCTTTAAAATGTTATATTAAAACTTCGTCAAAAAGAAGGTTCTACACTTTGTCTAAAAATTGAAAGTGATCATAAAGAATTAACTTGACTCAAATTTAAAAGATTAAAGACTCAAATAATACCAGACAAAAAAAGTATTATTTAGCTTTTTGAAAATAGCACGTACTCATATGATATAAGTATTCTTGGTTTAGTTTATATTAAACTAGTTGAAAGAGAGACATTTTGTGTCTTTATCTTTATTTTTAAAGAAAAACAATTGAAGAAAGTAATGATATTTTGAAGGGGTTTGAGAAGAAAATAAAAACAGTTATATAAATTGAAGGATAATTCAAAAATAAGAAATGTATATATCCAAATAGAGTAATTGTATTTATTAATAGTTATAGATAAATATTTTTTTTATAATTTTAAGAAGTTTTTTAACAATATATTTATTTTATTTTAAAATAAATCTCAAATAACCATAAACATGGACAAATTTATAAATAAACACGTACCATATTGTAGTTATATTTATAATTATATAATGAAAACTAAACAAATATAAGATGACATTGACATCTGTCTGTGTAGCGTAGTTTTATTGATTTATAAGATTTTTTAATAATATGATTTTCTTTTCATTTTTGTCTGATATTGATAAGGACAGAAGTGGAGTTTCACACTACTGTACCCTGGTTTTGCAGTTGGGCAGCTTGATTTGCAACTATTTTTTCATCATTTTTTAAGCTATTTTTCATCGACTTCAGAACAGGCTAGAAAGTGAAAGTGACTCTTCATATGACAATTTTTTTAGGCGGTAAATCTCTGGCATTTGTTTGTTTTGTTTTTTCTTCTAATTTTTAAAATTTCCTCATTTGTTGGTAATATTTATTTTGTGATCACTGCCCTTACAATAGAGGTAACAAAATCCGGTACTCGATGCAATTCAAGTCATTCTGACGTGGGTCACTAATTATAGAAAATCAGGTCAAAAAGTCTGAATTTAATTTATACTTTTAAAATGAAACTCAGATCTTATAAAAGTTATTTTTTAGGACTTCGACAGGTTTTTGCAAACCATATTCGCATTGAGTTATTAAATCAAGCTAAAAAGACTTATATTTAATTTGAATTTAAAATTTAAAGTTAAAATTCTACATTTTATTAGATAAGTTCAAGCAACTCCAATTGGCCCAATTCATTTTGCTATTCATATCATTCTTGTTAGCCGGATTTATTTTCTTTAGCACTATATTATTGATATAAATATTTATCAAGTTTATTGATAATTAATTTTTGTTAAAAAATTGACTAATCATTTTATTGAAGTCTCTTTTTTAATTATATGTTTTGTGTTCACCTTATTTAAAATTAACACTTTAAAAAAATTAAACTCGGTTATATTTAGTTACTAAAGAGAAAATTTGCTGTAGAATATGAAGATCTAGATAGATATATGATCTATGAAATTAAATTAGTTGGTATATCAGTTTGTAGTTACTTTTGTGTGGCGATGGTGCAATGGGATAAGGTTTGTTTGTGAAGGACAGTGAGTGATGTGACGAATGGTATCTGTAGGGTGGGGCATGTCCTGTAGATACCCTTCTATATCAGACATATGATCCAACTAACCGGGAGCACAAGTCTTCGTCGCTATTTGCCCAAATAAGGACTCAAGCTCAAGAGTGTAGTAGTGTCACTCTGATTGAGAAATGGGAAAACTCAAATGGGTAATTTATTCAAGTTGAATTCAACAATTATTATGTGTAGGTTTATTTCCTAGCCTTGCAATCCAAACAGATTAATTTATCGAGAACACTTCTTAATGTATGTTATTATATAATGAATTTAATGTTTCTGCACTCCAAGCACATTAATTTATCAACACCTTTCAATGTATGTTACTATATAATAAATTTAAATATTTATGCATGTAAAATAATTTTATGTTGTCAAACAATTATATATCACCAAATTACTTTAAAATAATTATTTTAAAAAATCAATAAATTTATATTGTGATTGGATTATTATATAAAAAAATTTAAATTATCAATGCATAACCATTTCCTCTTATATAATAGATCTCTTTTGGTGCATTAATTTACCATAGGATAAATCTATCCTTGTATATACTGATTATTGATTATGATTATTTTCTAGAACTGGTGGTTTAGGTGTAATTTTCACACATGTTGTTAAAGGCTGAAACATGTTACTATGGATCTTTTTGTATAAGTTTATTTAGAAACACTTCTAAAAAAAATAAAAAAAAATGAGATAAATTTTTCTATATGTAAAAATAAGTTCTCTATCAGTTGTTTTTTAAAAACTCACTAATATAACTTTTCTAAAAAATGAGATGACATCTACAAATTAACTAATGAAAAACTTATTTTAGTTTATGAAAAAAAAAAAATTTTTTATAAATATTTTTAGAGAAGTTTAGACTTAATCATATGAATGTTAGTTAGGTGATGTTTGTCAAATTTTGAAAAGCAGTCTGGGCCCTCTTGTAGTTTAGTTTAGCCATCTTTTTTTTAAAGAAAAAATCTTAGATTATTGGTATGTCAGCCAATCATGAGCAGAATCTTCAGTGCACTTTGGTCAGCATTTTTTTACAACACAGTTTCACAGTTTCACCTTTCACGTATGCATGCTAATGGTATTTTATGACTGGTTTGTAATGGTTTTTTTTTACAAGAGGTTTGTAACTTGTTTTATCACTTATACTTTTTGTTGTGTTATTCCTTACAATTATGTAAATGTCATTTTAAAGGGTTGATAATGACTTAATTAGCTATTATGTCAATTTATTTGATTGTTTATCAAATAAAAATTGATTTTGACAGTAATATAAAAATAAATTAAAAAATATTAAGAAATCAAACAACAACAGATTTGTTTGGTATAATTCTGATTCATGCAAAATGAACTGTGCATAATTTTTACATTTGAGTTGGATGACTTTTTAACTAAAAATCAAAGTAAATTACATTGTAAACACATTCATTGGAGACTTTGGATTTTGTCTTTTTTTTTGTGAGGCAACCTAAATTTGTCATTGGGACTCAATTTTACTGTTGAAATATTTAGAGGGTTTTTGTCACCCACCTCAACCCTATCATCCTCATATTGAATCTACCATAGTCTCGACCACCACATTCAATCATGTCGTTGGTGAGAGAGATTATGACAAATGAAAGGTGCTAGTAATGTGCTAGAGAGAGATAACTTCATTTGTGTGGACTATTTTGTGTGTTTTTATTTATTAGATCAATATGTGTAAAAAAAAAAAGAAAAAAAATAAACTTTACATGTGTTTTTCCTTATTGTTTGTAAGCTAAGCTAATATTAGAATATATGATTAGTTAGTTAGCTAATAAGTTTTTGTTGCATATGCTTAATCCATTAAGATCTATAAATAGGAGCATGTGTAATTCATTTTGATAATCTTTTACCAATCAATCAATACAATGAAATATTCTATGAAAGTCATCTTTTATTTTGAGTCTTATGAGCTTAGGCCTTATTAAGATGGGATCACTTACATTTCTTTTTTCAAATTTTGTGTAGTCATTTCTTTTAAATTGAAAAAAATAATATCAATGACCAAATAATTTCTATTTTATTATAAGGCACCTTTTTAAATTTTCACATTGAATTTTAATTTGAAAGCATCTTTTAAAATAAAAAATCCACCAAACATAACAGTAATTTGATTAGAAAGTAGTCAAACATCATAAATACTATTGAACCCCATCATTCATTTATTTGGGGCAGAAACGTGATTTTCGGCTTCAATCAGAACATGTTCATGGTTGATTTGGCCCTCCATTAATGTTCTGCTCGTAGTAGTACACTAGTACCCTTCTTAAAGGTTAAACTACAACTTTTGAAAGATATTGGCCAAAGTGCACACTTCCAAAAAAAAATTGTCAAAATGTCACGGATCCAAAAGTATTTGTTAAACTGTCACACTACCTAATTCATTGGCCACCGCAGCAAATTAGGTGTGCTGACATGGCGCCACACGACTGGAAGACCTATTTCGCTGGAGAGAGAAGCGAAATAGGTATGACACGTGGCAAAGCGGTGAAAATTGCGTATAAAATTCGGAAGATCATAACTTTTGACTGGGACGTCCGATTTCGGCGAAATCGGTGGTGAAACACTCGAAATTGAGAGGAGAAGCCGCAGGCAAGTTTTCGAAGGGGACTTGCTCAAAAAATTTTCCCAAAAGAGGCCTTTAAGTGCCTCAAAATTGAGATTGAATCTTCGAACACCCAAAAAATTCATTTTTGTCTACTTTTTTATCTATTTAATTATTAATTTAATGTTATTTTTTATTTTTTCAATTAATTCTCTGAATTTCGACCGTTTTGACATATCGTACGCCTCCATCGGACATTTCTAACAAAAATTATGATATAAAATTGATAATGCATATAAACTTCGAACAATGATATTTTTGGTTAGAAATGTTCGATGGAGACGTACGATATGTCAAAACGGTCAAAATTCAGAGCATTAATTGAAAAATAAAAAATAACATTAAATTAAGTAATTAAATAGATAAAAAGTAGACATTTTTTTGGGTGTTCGAAGATTCAATCGCAATTTTGAGGCACTTAGAGGCCTCTTTTGGGAAAATTTTTTGAGCAGGTCCCCTTTGAAAACTTTCCTGCGGCTTCTCCTCTCAATTTCGAGCGTTTCGCCACCGGTTTCGCCGAAATCGGACGTCTCAGTCAAAAGTTATGGTCTTTCGAACTTTATACGCAATTTTCACCGCTTTGCCACGTGTCATACCTATTTCGCTTCTCTCTCCAGCGAAATAGGTCTTCCAGTCGTGTGGCGCCACGTCAGCACACCTAATTCACTGAGGTGACCAACGAATTAGGTAGTGTGACAGTTTGACAAATACTTTTGGGTCCGTGACATTTTGACAATTTTTTTTTGGAAGTGTGACACCTTAACCAATATCTCCAACTTTTGACAACAACAAAAAAACGACGTTGACTGTATATATAGTTTGGACATTATGATTTATACGTGTATAGAAACCACATTAATATAGCCTTTTAAAAAATCACATTATTTTTTTACATTTTGGCATAGATTAATCTGTCAGTGCCACTAGAAAATGTTTTTAGTACAACAAGAAAAATTAAGATTAGTTTTTGCTTTTATTTCATATTCGTATAAAGTACCTTTTTCTTTTTTCTTTTTATGGGCTATTAAGTATCTTTCCATTTCTTAAAAGTTAATCTCTTAAAAGCAGAGTTGAAAATTAGGATTTTTATGGAAAATATAATTTTAAAAAAATCATTTACTTAATTTTACTTTTTCTATTATAAAAAATCAATTTTTAGTATCACTGTAAAATGTTTTTAGTTCGCCAATAAAAGATTGGGATTGACTTTTTAATTTTATATTTTTATGATGTATTTTTTCCTTTTTCTTTACGGGCTTTAAAGCTTCTTTTTTTTCCTTCATTTCTTAAGCGTGAAGCTAATTTTTATTTGGATGTCTAGTTACTCGACGTTAAGTATTAGGTATATTTTTAAAAGCAAAATTCAACTTCTTAAGCTACATACGTAAAGAGTTTGCTCACATTATCTCCAAGCTATAAACCTTATTTTCATGATTAATAATTGATTAACCAATATTCGGTTGGATTAAAAATTCGGTGACCTAATTTTTTTTGCCAACTAGTTGAACATGTGTAAGGTAATCAGAGGTGATAGCGGAAACGTGATATTGAAAAGTATATAAAAATTGGACAAGATAATAAATGAAGACAGAGATTTAACGTGGTTCACCCAAAAAAATAGGCTACATCCACGGATGATGAAGAGCAAAACTTCACTTTAATGGAGTAGAGTACAATAAATTCTCTAAGGGCCAAAGCACAACGAGAATAACAAATTTGTGTTTAACACACAAATTAAACTCACTCCTAAAACTATAAAAATGAGAGTATCTCAAAAAGTGAAGAATAAGAGAGTCTGATGGAATTGTATCTTGCTCAAAAATTGTCTTCTATCTTTGCATGAAGCCTTGGGTATTTATAGAGAAGCAATGAGCTGCTGCAAATGGAAGTGTTCATGTGAACACTTTGACTTCATTTTGCCTCCATTGTTGAAATTTTCCTTAATGATTAGGTGAGCTAATTGTGGATATAGAATGTCAATACGTGTGGGCTATGAGGAGAAGTTGCAGCCATTTAATGCAGCCAATATTGAATGCAGCCATTGAATGCAGCCAATATTAAATGCAGCCATTGAATTTTCTAACAACATGTTTAAAAAATTTCTTTTTATTAATCTCAGTTGAAATATTATGAATTGGATAAAGTTTAAGATAAGAAAATTTAAAATTAATTAAAACAAAAAAATTAATAAATTTATTATTAAACTAATATGTTAGCCTATTTTAAATTAATTTAGCTAATTTTAAGCGGTTGGTTGAGTAGAGAATGATAAATCCCGCATCTAGCAAATTCTAAGTTCAAATTCCCCTCTTTAATACAAAGAAAATGTAAGTTTTAGGTAATCTTTAAATTCAAAGACTTTAAATTGAGGTGTTATTAAAGGGATCATTGATCATGTTGAGGCGAGCACAAGTAATTTTTAGATTTCTGTAAAGAAAGAAGAAGTAATTTTTAGATCTAAATTATCTAATATGATCAAAATAGTTGGATTCGATTATTTTTGGAATAATTTTAGTTGGCAATGTGACCCAATCCAACCTAAAAAATCTGCGAACTCAACCAAACCCCATTGTTGTTGTTTTTAGGTCAACTCAAGTTGGGTTGGTCCGTTTCAGATATACCATGATCAGCCCTAGGAGATATTTCTTTATCCTAAATTTTCTTTCACAGAAAGAAAAAATAATTTAGCTTTTGTTTGATTAATATTTTTCTGAACCGACAAAGCGGTCCCTTTAGCTGGAAGCTAGTTTGAATTTTTCATGAAAATATTAAACAAGGTATTTTTTTAAGAAACAAGGCAATTGTTGAGAGAGATTCCTAATGGCGATATATTTGATTGATAGTTTCATAATCATACACATTAATTAGAATGCGTAAAAAAATTTCGAATAATTTGTATTGATTTTTATCAAATAATTTTAATTTAAAATAATAATATAAATACAACAAATATAATGTCTTTTTTATCCATTATTTTCTTTAATATAATTTGGAAGTAATATTGAAGTTGCATTATAGTAGTACTTTGTTAGCGTCCTTGCATTATACTTATACTTCCATAGTCCACTCCATTCCATGTTTACTTTTATGTAAAAAAAGGAGTTAATTTACTTAATTACACAGTTAACTGTGTACATATTTTCAATAAAATAATATATGTTAAAATTTATTTTAAGATGCTAATTATAAAAAGTATCTAAATTTTGATAAAAACTAAAAATATTATTGCATAAAAGTATTTAATATTATTTTAAAACTATTAAAATTTTAATTGAAACATATTATATACTTCTTAATGAACATACTTAAAATATGATTTAAATAGAGTCTTTTATTTATAGTTAATTAATTGAAAATTATAATTTTTTGCACTAATCACCTATCTTAATTAAACTCTTAAATTTATCCTAAACATATTCCATATGTCTTATAACAAGTGTTTTCTTAAGTTTATTTGTACAAATCAGTAAAGAGTAAGACAATTTTGTAGAATTGATTTTTTCATTGGAAACAATATAACACAACAACATTCTAAAAACTATTATCAAGAATATAAAAAAATTATGACTTATTTTTCTTATAATACCAATACTTATTAAGAAATGAAAAAACTATTTTTTATCCGTAAGAATAAAAAATATTTATCAATAATTTTATAATCAGTTACGCATTATATTTAACCTCCAGATAGATTCCTTGATAGAAAAAAATAAGTTATGATTAATTAACGATGCGTATAGCAAATGTAAATTTTTAAAATTAGTAATAATTAACAAGTGATTGGTGTGAGAATCCGAAATAGACAGAAAAATCCACAGAAACCCATAAAAGCTCAGTGTGAAAAGGCAACAGAAAAGGCAAACCAGATTGTGAAAAAAGGGTCACAAAATAACCACCTATCTGTCCACCTCACCCAACATGTGACGCACTTTTTAGCAAAAAGTTCATCCCCTGTACGACAACTAATAATGCTTTTTTAGCATTTAACACAATAAAATATGCCAGCACACCCAAAAGGTAGGAGAGAGAAAAGTCCATGTTGTTTTGCAAACAAACAAATCAGCAAAATAGTACCACTTCTTCTATGGTGGTAAAAGCAATAGTTTACGTGGATTGAAGACTTATATTTATTAGTTAAGTACTTTAAAATTTGAATTCTAATTTTTTATATGAAATAAATTATATTAAAATAAAAATATTTATCTTACGATTTCTGACAAATTTTAATTATGAGTTTTAACATGGATTACTATTTACTAATATTTTGATAAGAAGAAAAAATAATTATTTTAGTAACAGTTTATTTTTATGGAGTGGACCAATAAAAAAAGGTGGTGTGGCCTAATAAGTTTTTCCTCACTAGGGAAAAAGACATGGCCCCACTTGCCATTGCATGCCAAGTGTTTTTTCACTCTTTTGTTTTGCACTTTTTATCATCTTTTTTCTCTTCTTCCCATTGCTCCTGTCACATTCCCTACAATATTGCATTATTCTCTTCTCCCACTCACATTCACACACCTACACCAACCCTCACCATCATATCTGATCTAAAATCTACCTATTCCTATCTATGAGCAGAGAGAGAGAGAAACGCACAGTCACACACACAACACAAAACCCAAAAGGGTCCGTGATTGTTCTCTTGAAAAGTCCAGCTTCCTCCACCACCACCTCTCTAGGGTTCCTTTGCTTTCAATTTTTGCATAAAAATATCATTTTTATATTGTTTTCTGAAAAAAGCAACAGAGCCCTTTTCCTTACCGATCTGGTCCACTCTCTGTCTTTCTTGCCGTATGGTAATTTTCTTGCCTTCTGCTGATCTCTCTCTTCTCCCTCCTCCCTGTTGTATCTTTCGTACAAATACTACATGTCTCTTTTTTGTTTTTTTAATATTAAAAAAAGTGTTTTTTTCTTCTTCTTTTTCAAAGTTCATGTTTTTCTGGGGGTGAAGACTTTTCTGGGAGGTTCAGATAAGGAAAAGTTGAGAATTTTGATAAAGGGGTAATTGGATTTGATTAGATTTGTTGTTGTTTTTTTTGCTTCATCTTTTGTTCTCTTCTGTGGGTTTATGTGATGATGTGTTTGGAGATGTTTCTGACTTTTTTGTTTGTTGATAGTTGATCGGTTTTTCGCAATTAATTCGCATTAAATTCGAGTTAAATTTTTGTTTGGTGAATTTTCTACTACGATACTTTTATGATGGAAATGCATATTTTTAAAAACAGAAAATAGATTTCTGGTTGGTTCCTTTGCCTGAAAAATGATAATTCAGTTGTTTAATTTTTTTTACTCTTATTTTCCAAATCTAAACTCGTATTTTCCTTGTGAAATTCTTCTCAAAGTATTGTCATGAGCTAATGATGTCATAATTATGTATAATTTAATTTAAACTTATCTTTTATCATTCTTCTTTAGATAGAATAGTGTGCTGTTTTGTGTAGTTTCTTCTTGCTGTGACATAGTTTTGTGAGTTTGGTTGTCAAACAATTTGTTTATTTATTTTTTACTTTTTTTCCTTCTTTTAGTTGGCTCTCTAATCTACACTGTTTGATCTTGGCTGCATGTTTTCAATTCATACTGTTTCATTCCAGTTCGATAAATTACTAGTCATGGCATGACATCTATACATTGTTCATAGTTTGCATTAGAATTCCCTTTTCATTTCTCTTTTATCTGGTCTTCAATCTTCATATTACTAAGTAGGTATAAATTCTTATCAAAATGCTTACTTTTATCATCTCTTTGCCTCAGCTGAGTTTGCAGAACTGAATTGAATTGTAGCTTCCTTCATCACATTCTCCAACAGCTTGTAAGTTCTACGATAGAGCCCAGTTCAGTTTCAACAACTTAAGATAAGAAGGAACTTCTTTTGTAGTTTGTGCTGATATAATTAATAACTTGGAATTGTTCATTTACATTCAGGAATAAAAGAAGAGGCAGTTTAAAGATGGGTTACTTATGTGATTTTTGTGGAGACCAGAGGTCCTTGGTGTACTGCCGCTCTGATGCTGCGTGCTTATGTTTGTCGTGCGATCGAAATGTTCATTCTGCCAATGCCCTTTCTAGGCGTCATTCGAGAACCCTTGTATGTGAGAGATGCAATGCACAACCTGCATTTGTGAGGTGTGTTGAAGAGAAAATTTCACTTTGTCAGAACTGTGACTGGTTGGGTCATGGTACCTCACCGTCTTCTTCGACGCACAAGAGGCAATCAATCAATTGCTACTCTGGCTGCCCTTCAGCTGCAGAATTTTCTTCAATATGGTCCTTTTTCTTAGACATCCCTTCTATGGGTGAAGCATGTGAGCAGGAACTAGGTTTGATGAGCATTAATGAGAACAGTCCTCCAGAAGGGCAGAATGTGTCTGGTTCAGCTGAAGTGACTGATCTACCCAGCAAGGGTAAGTCTTGGGCTGGCACACCTTCAATACCTGAGTCAAGCTCAGAACCTCGGATTCTGGACCAGCCGCCTGGACCTGCCAATGAATGTGTGCCCAAGGTATAGCCTCATGTTTTCATTTTTGTCCCAAATTTGTAACTATACTGGGTTTGATCGGCATTCTAGCAACTGCAGTCTGAACAAAATTGCAAGGTTGCAAGGAATGAATTCTTTGTGTAAATTTGTTTGATGGTTTGTTTCCCCTTATTGAAGCAACAAAATAATAGCAAAAACCTATGAAGCAGTGTACTTTGTTTTGCTTCACATATCTGTATCTGATGCTCTCGGATACTTTACCGATATGTATCTTTGAAGTATCAAACCCTTAAAAAAGTTGTGAAAATCCAATACAGTTCCATATGAAACAATAGAAGCATTGTCCCTTGATGAACCGAATATAGAAATTGTCCTCTTTATGGATAATTTTAAAAAAGTAATGAGATTGATACTATTCCTATTATGATAACAAATAATTTATAATTTTTTTTTTTTTTTTTGTAATGTCCAAGAATTATGTTCTTAATTTGAATTTGCAGAATTGTATATATTTATTATGTTTTATGAATTTGTATACATATCTAGAAATTTAACTTACACATATCGTATCATATATATATATTTAGAATAATATATGGCTGTATCAGATACAAATACGTATCGTATCTGATACATGTAACCTATTTATGCATCACAGGCAAAAACTATTGGACGATGATAACCATGCTAGGTGTGACGGAGATGGACATTCTAACAATAATGAAACAGTGTATGAAACATGTTTATCAAACTCTAGTTTTAAATCGTAAAATCGTAGGATTTTACGAGTCTGCACATCCCTAACGAGTTGACTCGCACATAGAATCGGACCAAACTCGGAGTAATCTCGGAAGAGCTTGAAGATGATGGAGATGAAGATGATAGTAGTGGTGGTGATATTGGAGAGGATTTAATTAGAGGATTGATGGACATTTGAACTATTTTTATGTTTTTTAAATGTTTTTATTTTAAGAACTTATATTTTGTATTGTATGAATTTATGTTTGATTGGGTGTTTACTATGTTATTTTATTGAATTATTGTTAACGTTTGTTATTTTGATTTATTTTAGGGTTGAAATATTTAGTTATGATTTTATATATATGAATATTAATATATTTTTTATATTGAGTAAACTCTTACGAGTTTACGAGTCAATTCTATGAGTCGAGTTTACAGGGCCTTCACGAGTTTATGTAGAATTGCGAGTTTGACAACCTTGGTATGAAATTGCATGCTTGCAAGGAATGAGTTCTTTTTGTCAATTATTATATGGTTTTGATATAGATGTTTTATTTGTAAAAGCCATGACATTAATAGCAAAACTATCTGGTAACCATTCCTAATTAGTTTCTCATCAACTGCCTTTTTTTTGGCTAAATCATTTTTATATATTGTGATTGATTTATAATTCATTTTCTAAATGACTATTACAGCATTCAAAATTGATTTGCTTTGATTCTGCCTGTATGTTGTTTCTTGGTCAAAACTATATTTTGGTTTCATAGAACTTTCACCTTTCATGGTTTATTGGTAGCTTGAACTCCTCAAAGCAGGAACAACAAACCTTGCTTAATACTTTCTATCTTTTTGATACCTTCAGCGCACGTGACAGTAGCCAATTTAGTTTGAAAAGTTTTTATTTGGCCTTGGGGGAACTGATACATAAATTTGGTTAGGCTACTGTTGTAATTGTATCTACAGTCTTATTCAGTTCCACATTTCAAAGTACCAAGATGTTCTCTCTTTCATAGGTATTGACTGTTATCTCAGATTTTAGTCCATGGGTTTTGATGATAAGTGAGAAGAAATGATGAGTGGTTTGCAAAGGATATGAATATTGTTCTTGTAGCTTATTTACATGGATAATTGCACCTTATCTACAAGGGTTGGGTATTTGTATATTTTCTCTCTTCACTACTCTTAATCAGTTTAACATTTTGACCTTTACAACTTGATGACAGTATATGGCAATGGCATAACGATGTGCTTGCAAAAACACAATATCCTTATAGCTTACATGTTAACTACAAGGCCATTATATATGATTCTGCCAACTTTTATCTTTTTACTCAAATAAGTTACACAATCATTAGCTTTCTATATTTTGTTTCATCTAATTACTGAGTTGCTTGGGTTAAAGGTTCTGTTGATGTTGATGTTGATGTTGATGTTGATCTAATTACTAAGTTAATCTCTCATGATGAATCTGCAGTTGTACTGTCCTGGGAAGAAAGTTTCTGGAATATGTGAAGATGAAGCTCTATATGATGATTTCATCATGGATGAAGTTGATCTAGAACTTGAGAACTATGAGGAACTTTTTGGGATGGCTCTCAGTCACTCTGAAGAGCTTTTTGAAAATGGTGGAATTAATAGCTTATTTGAGGCAAAGGACATGTCTGCTAGTGCTGGTGATTCCCATTGTCAGGGTGCTGTTGTTGCTGAGGTACTCAAATCGCACCATTCTTTCCTGTGATAAGATTGATTTTTCTATTATTATTATTATTGGAGCATCATCTGTTATATTCCATATAACTGAGCCATGTTTTTTGTTGTTGAGATGTGCATCTATGAATTTTAATGTGACTAAATCTTACACTTTACAATGATCTTTTAGCCTGTTCACTTGTGTCCCTTGTTATCTCCCTGATGATCTGGTGATAATGAATATCTGAATTTGTATGATAGAATGGAACAATTTATATATAGGGCCTACACCTCAATCCCAACAGGATTTTCCCACTACCTAAATTTCTTTTAATGCTATATCAAATACTTTCCTAGTTGAGTAGGCCCAAGCTTTATTATCTTAATGATTTGAAGTGGAAGGAAGACGGTGAGGTCGGCTACATGGATCACATGATGTCATTTGACCCGGTTAGAGATAAAATCTTCAGAGATATTATTTATCATGAGATTCCTCTTAACTTTCTCCGATGTCCTTCTTTTTTGGGTAGAATATATTAGTGTATTTCAATTCCTTAAATCTCTTTTATTTATTTGAAGGCTTACTTATATTTTGTTCTCCCACTTATGGGGCATACATTTAAGTTTGAGTAATGGGATTTCTTTTCTTTTGTGGGATCTGAGTTAAATGGTTTTGCATCATATCTAAACTTCTCTTTCTATTTACTAGGGATCATCTGCTGGGTTGGTCAATCCTATCCAACCAGCATGCAGCAATGCAGCATCTGCAGATTCAATGATGAGTACAAAAACTGAACCAATTGTTTGTTTTACGGCAAGGGAATCTCAATCAAACATTTCTTTTTCTGGTGTTACCAAAGATAGTGCTGGTGACTATCAAGACTGTGGTGCTTCTTCGATGCTTCTCATGGGAGAACCTCCCTGGTGTCCTCCTTGCCCTGAGAGTTCTCTGCATTCTGCTAACCGAAGCAATGCTGTCATGCGTTATAAGGAAAAGAAGAAGACCCGGATGTAAGTTAATTGTAATGTTTATATAGCTATTGGTGTTGGTTCCATATTATGTTGTTTCTTTGTTGACATGAAAGTAGTGGGCGGCCACAATCCAATGTCTTTGTTCTGGTCTCAACATGGGACTATTAATTTGACTATTAATCTTACTACAATAATAGCAACCAAGCCTTATCCTATTAGGTGAAGCCTCTATACAGGAACAGCTTGAAAGAGGGAGGGAAATCCTCAATTTTTCATTCTTTAAAAGTTGTGTATGTAGATTGTAGCGTTTTATATAGATTTTAAAAAATCTTTGGCCTTGTATCCCAGTGTCCCACTGCCACTAATACAATTATGCATAAAAAAAAATCCACTTTTGCCCTCCTAGATGTTTTCTGGACCTGTCCTTGTCTCTATTGATCATCTCTCAGGTGACCAAACTACCTTAGCCAAGTTTTACCATCTTGTCCTCCATAGGTGATGGTTTGACTTTCTCAGTTTCATTTGTTCCTAAATCTTTATTGTATTTCCACTCATCCAACTGAACATCCTCATGTGTAGTACATATTATTTTTTGGCTCTTGTTGACCAACTTGATAAGTCTAACTCAACCCCACAAAACTGGCTTGTAAGGTGAGGACTGTCCAAGTTTTATAAGCTTTATTTAAGACATATTTCTAGTCGATGTGGAACTAAACCACCACCCTTGAGGTTGCAAATTTGCAATTAAGGCAGCTCTTAAACAGGTCCCAACTAAGGCAGGCTAGGGTTGACCACAATTAAGGTGACTTTCGACTCCCCCCATTAACAAAAAATTAACAATTAACAAGTAACATTTACCGATTAAAAAAAAACAATTAGGCGGCTTTCCAACACTCCTCACTCCCAGGGCTACCGGCCTGGAGCAATGCAAATGTAGGTGGTCCAACAATGGATCTAGGATTAGTTTTGCTACCATCTTAAAATTTAGGTTGAGGTCTAATTCAACCGCACAAAACCGGCTTGTAAGGTGACTATTTTAAGCCATAACTATAGTTGATGTGGAACTAAACCACCGCCCTTGAGGCTGCAATTAAGGAAGCTTCCAAATAGGCCGCAACTAAGGCAGGCTAGGGGTGATAGTAATTAAGATGACTTTCCAACAGAATTCAACCAATAAAATCCCACTAGTTATGCAAATGGTTGTTGTTTCCATGCTCCAACTTTAGTGCATTTGTGTATATATGTGCCACATGTGATATAGTGTTAGATCAATGAATAGAATGAAAGCATAATATGCTAGCATTGAACACTATATGATCTTCCAATTAAGGATATCCTGTCATAAGTTTCTTTAGTTTGGGTTGCTATCTTTGTTGCTGAGCAATATAACTACTTACTAATTATTAGATATGATTTATTTCTAAATTTTAAAACTTATTTGCTCCGTTGGTGATTTAACATCAATTGTGGTTATCTTATTAGGTTCGAGAAGAAAGTAAGATATGCCTCTCGCAAGGCTAGGGCTGATGTCAGAAAGCGTGTGAAGGGCCGATTTGTCAAAGCCGGTGATGTCTATGACTATGACCCTTTGAACCAAACCAGAAGCTTCTGAGTGTACAACTTTTAACCATGTTCTGTAAAAAGGAAAGAATCACTCTATAGTTGCAAAAGAAAAGTAACTCTTACCTGAAAAAATGGATGAAATTTGATGCATTCTTTCTCCATGCAATGACAAGCTGTCTGATTTTATGACAGGGGCATAAATTTTCTTCACGGGGAAGAAGGTTGTAAGCAGGCCCTTGTCCAATGAAATTGACAGTGTAAAAGCTCAGGAGCAAAGATTGTGTGTCCTTCACTGCAATGGACATTCTCAGTTGCAATCTCAGCCGACATGACAGCATCATCACAAACTGCCCCCCCTTCAGGCAATGTGTCATGAATTTTGGTTGCCCTTCCGTTTAACTTGGCAAAATCCTGCTTCTTAATACTAACCTAATGCAAAATTCTTTTGTAAGCCCTTTGGCCTTGATCTTGCTCATAGTTTGTCATATTTTATGTCAACTCCTCACTGATCCTGAGTCACATGTACAAGTGTACTTATGATGGCATGATTAGTGGCTCAATTTGATACGTTCTAGACAATATTCTACACTGTTGTAAGCTGTAATATTTTGTCCCTGTCTTTTGCCATGTATAGTGCAGAATATACATAAATGCAGTTAGAGGTGTAATGGCCCAACATTTCCTTAGGAATGACAAATTGTAAATTTGATGGTTATTTATGTATAGAATAGGATGCTGCTACTGCTATTTATTTTGATGACACAACATTCTATATTTTTGGACATGTATCATGTATCCATAAAAGTTTTGTTTGTATTTTATTTGATTCGATTGCCATGGATACACTTCAATTAAATGGCGTATTTACTTCAATTGTAATTGTAAGTCACTTCTGAAAAAAAGAAAAAGAAACCCTATTACTGAAGTACCTTGTGCATTGTGTATAAGAAATCGATGAGTAAAAGATGTTTTGTGGGTAAATTTCTCGAGTTTTTTTTCTTTCAACTTCGTTCTTGTTATCATTTTTATAATCTGTATTATTTCTCTAACGTATTCTTAGATAAATGTTTCTCCTCGTTTTTTTTTATCAAAAAAGTTATACCCAAACCATATATGGATTTGTTTTGGTCGCTTTTTTTCTTCCTCGACCATTAAAACTACATTTATGCAATTTATAAGGGCCTGATTAACTTGTTTTTGGTACAAAGTGTCTGATTAATTTGAGAAAACATTTCCAATTTTGTATTTATAAATATTTTAAAAATGTTACTTTAATTTTTCACTTTGTTTGAAAACATGATTTGTTGTATTATTATTATTATTCGTTGACACATTTAAAAACCGGGAAGGATATGAAAATAGGAATCTTTATAATAATTTGTGAAAAAAATATTAAATTAAGTAGATCCTATTGTTTGGTTCAAAGTTAACCACATTATATGTTATTTTGTGGCTATACATCCGTTAGCATTACCAGCAAGTATTTTGTACTTGATACATTTTTTCTTTTCAGTTTAGATTTACAAATACTTTTTAATTTAGATTAAATTTTAAAATACAAGTTAGAAATACTAAAGTTATAAGATATAGGGCCTGTTTGGGTAAGCTTTTCTAGAAGCACTTCTAGAGAAGCTAACATCCAAACAGGCCCATACACAGTTAATTTTGATATAATTTTTTATAATTAAAATTATAAGGAAAAAACATATCTATTTTTTATAGGGATTTGAATGAGCAGTTAAAATTAAATAAAATAGAAAAAAATCTCAATGAGTAAATAATATTTTCAGAAGGAAAAAATTAAAAATAAATAACAGA
>PYAF01002102.1:392475-420194 GCA_007407185.1 Glycine tomentella
ACTTCTAGAGAAGCTAACATCCAAACAGGCCCATACACAGTTAATTTTGATATAATTTTTTATAATTAAAATTATAAGGAAAAAACATATCTATTTTTTATAGGGATTTGAATGAGCAGTTAAAATTAAATAAAATAGAAAAAAATCTCAATGAGTAAATAATATTTTCAGAAGGAAAAAATTAAAAATAAATAACAGATTGTAATTTCTTAAATATGAAAATGTTAAATAATAATGAAATTACATATATATTTAAAAAAAATACTAAAATATGTTTTAACTTTTAATAATAACAATTTTCTTTATTGCATGAAAATAGATTAATCACGCTAGAAATTTTTGTTGGAATATAATTTATTTTATAAAACTATCCAATACACTGTGGGAAACGGGACATCAAATTCTCTCATAGGTATTTTTGTATGCAGCATTACACTAACCTAAAGAGTATATTTGGACAAACAAAAGGAAACAGGAAAGTTTTTCTTTTTATAAAGCATTAGTGTTTTACTAAGCAATGTCCTAAATTAAAAACAAGTATATTAAAAGTAACAAACATTAAATGAAGGAGGAAGAACTTATACTTATTAGGAATTTAGAAACATTTATTATTTTTCTGAGTAAAATTATAAAATATTTAAGTTGGAATATTAAATACTCTTTAATATTAAAGTACCAGTTTAAAATATATATATTTTTTAAAAAAAACTGTACTCACGTATCCAGTGAAACAGCTAAAACTCAATTTTTAAATAAAAAGTTATGTGAGAAACTTTAATGCCACGAAAATATGATTTCAATAAAAGTAATTCCACGTCACTATATGGCTATAAAATTATCATAATCATGGAAAACCAAAAAAATTCTTATTATATATTCATTCATAATGTATTAATAAATGGGATTAAGTCTAACAAAAAGACTAATCTCTCACAATCTAATAAATTAAGATTAAAATTAACATTCTGTGCATAAATTAATTATATAAACTTGTTTTACTTTAATTAAAGATCTTAAGTTTAATTTTTTTTAAAAAATGATAAATAGGGTTCAATTTTATATTAAAAATGTACTTATTTACATTAATATTCGATGTTATCTCAAACAAAAATATTCTATAAAATAGTATCTACAAAAAATAAAAATAAAAAGTATCTTTTCTATATAGAGAGAACACATTTTTTATTAAAAATATTTCGGTTTATGATCGATACATTTTTTTATCCAAATATTTAATGTAACAAAGCGTTGAAGATTAAAACTTGATACCATATTTATGTTGGAAAAACTCTGTCCTAGTTAGTTTATGTGCTTGACGATAGAAAAATAAAAAAAATTCATAATGTATTGTACAGTACGTCACCCAATAAAAATTTGTGGTGCTGTAAGCATAAATTCAGGCTGTTTTGGAAACATGCCATTAATTCACATATAGCAAATCTAGATTGACCCAAATCGATTCGAATAGTATAGATTGGATCATTTATGTATTTGGCTCAAAATTAAATCGAATCGATCAAAAACATTTATATATGGGTTAAGTCACGGGTATAAATTTATGGATCCAATCAAAATAGAACCAATCAAAACCGATCAAAAAATTTAGAGTTGTTTGGTTTGATTTTAAATACTGTAATATTGGAACTCCAAGTGTTGAAATTGCTAGTGTTTAAACTTCTTAAAATATTACTTTCGGGTATATTGTTATTTGTTTCATATTTTTTTCATATTTTTTTGTCATGTTTATAATATTAATGGATTGTATTTGTTCATTTATTTTAGTAAATCTTATTGTAGCAAATCTAGTTACAACAAAGCTTATTACAATAAATTAGTTTGTGAGAAATAGTTGTGATGCAGACTATTATACTAAATCTTGTTGAAGAATATTTTGTTTTAATTTGTATTAGTCTATTTTAGAATATTATGTTGATGGTATTAAATGAATCAATTTTACTATTTTTAGATATTTTATAATATTATATTAATTGTATTGAATATTTGAATGAATCATGATATAAAATAGTAATTATAAGAAAAAAAATTAAATTTAAATGACTAACCTAGTCTGAATAGAACCAAACCATTCATGAATTGATTAAGTTGGATTAAATTTTTAAAAAGTATTATGAAAATCAAAACAATCAAATGGATCAAATTTGATTAGATAAAATCCTAAATTTGATCAAAATAAACGAAAGAAAGATCCTTACATCAAACACTATCAATTCTTTCATGTTTAAAATTAAAATTAGTGAACTTTATCCTCAACTCCGGTAAGATGATTAATTAGTCCAGTATAAATTATGAGTGCATCAATCGGTTCTCTGACTTATTTGTCCCTTTCTCATTTATTTATTTCATAACTATTTTCCCATTATATTATGAGTTTATTTTGATAAAACAAAATAAAAATGTTAACCATGGTTAAAGACTGATTGTGAGGAAAGAGGGTAAGGTGTAACCATGGTTAAGGTACTGTGGATTGTTGCCAATAATGAATCCCTGAGATGGTGGGGTTCTTCTCCTATCTATAACGCAAAGAGAGAAGAAATTACGGATTTTCCATCATTCCAGAACCGTAATCTCCAAATCCCACTTCGTAAGTCTCATCAAAATGCATTCTTTTTCATCTGGGTTTTCAGGTTTCTTCTTTGGGTCATCTAAGAATTTTGTGTTTATGTTCAAAATTGCTAGATCGTGTGTTGGGGTTGGGGTGGTATTCTGTGGACATGTAAAGTTCTGAATTTTATTTTTCCTCTTCCTTTTTTTTGTTAAAAATATTTTTTGATTTTGATAAAAAAATTCATCTTGAAGATTTGGTATGTGTTAGATCTCGTTGATGATGATGAATAAACCACTCAAATGCTTGTTATTTAGTTTTGTTTCCTCAACTGTCAATCTAGAAATTTTGGCAGCAAATCACTTGCTACCGTGGATTTTAACTTGTTTGTTCATCACATATTGATTTGATTTTTTTTCGAAATCATGCTTATGGGGTTGATGGATTTATCCCAATTTTTTCTGAGTAGCTTGTCTTTCCCTTGAGAAAAGAGACAATTATATATATATATATATATGTGTGTGTGTGTGTGTGTGTGTGTTTCTTGCAATTTGTTATGTCATTCACTTTCACATGGATATTTTTTTTGGTATGAAAATAACTTGTGAAATGAAATATTATATTAGCTATATAGTCAAGATTTAAGCCTAGTATGTTTGTTCTTTCAATCTACTATTATTGATTGTTCACCATCTTATTCATGAATCATTCTCTTTAATTTTAGTTGAGTTTTTAATGTAATCTTTCCTTTAATGTCTTTACAGGTCAGATATTAAAGAAGAAACCAACAGAGTTTCCATACTTGGTATCTCTTCTCTGTTCAGGTTGACAACTTGACATAGAAATCCTGCTTTCTTGGTTCCCCATTTCCATGTTTGTGGATTCTTCCTGATTCAAAGGCAATCCATTGTGTCTTCTTAGCTCAGTTTTGAGCTTCAAAAGTTGCAACTTGCAACACAAATTTTTATCTGTAACTTTGGTAATCCTAAAGGACTCTCAGCATTGATCAAAATGGGCCTTTCAAGTCTCCCAGCACCATCTGAAGGAGTATTATGTGTCCTTCTGGTGAACACTGTATTGTCAATTTCAATATTCAAAGGCATTGTTAGGACAATCCTACACATTGTTGGCATCCATCTTTCATCATCATCCTCCACTTCAACCTCTTCACCGGATCCCTCGCAAACCGCACCCGAGTCATTTGAATTCCATCTTAGTCCCTCTGAGAGTTACATTGAAGAGTTCAGAAGCCGGACGCCGACACTTCGGTTCGACAGTGTGTGCTGCTGTAAACAACCTGAACATGACTGCTCTGTATGCCTCACTCAGTTTGAACCGGAATCGGAGATAAACCGCTTATCATGCGGTCATCTCTTCCACAAAGTGTGCTTAGAGAAGTGGCTGGACTACTGGAACATTACATGCCCTCTTTGCAGGACTCCCTTGATGCCTGAAGATGACACACTTTGCTTTCAGTAAGCAAAAACAAGCGAGCATGGCAATAAGAGAGAGTTTCATGTACAGTGGTGTGTATATATTCTTGAGGTTTTTGATGTTCATGCATCTGAGTTCTGCCACCTTTATAAGTTTTTAACCTTTTGCCTTTTATGGTCTAGAGTTTGTGGAGGGTTTTGTTTTTCCCTTTTTCTGTCTGTGCTCTTTAGCACAAATGAGGGGTATACTTTTTGCTTGCATGTTATGTTTGTTCACAATGCCCACCTTGTTTGGACCTCATAGCCTTAAAGTCTATATTTGGGCATTTTGATCCTAATTTGGAAGCATGGATTGTAGAATCCATTTGGTTTTGCCTTTCAAACTCTCATCACCATGTGTATATATAGTGTATGTGTGTAAATAGCTGTGGTTGGCAATAAAATTTTGGCAATAAAATTCAGTCATCACTAAACAATACAAACCACTAAGCCTTCTTTTTTTTTTTTTTTTACCATCATATTGGTCACGTAGTAATTTTCTTCCCAAGCGGTGACTAATCTCCATTGGGGATCGTAAGCGCACATAATGTGAGTTTTCTTCTCCCAACATGATTCAATCCGGATTTGTGGATCATTTGATCAAGGGACGCAAGGCGTTAGTATTTGTTTAAAATATTCAAATTTTTATATTTCATTTTTTGGATTTTATTCTATTTTTTTATTATTTTATTTCTTTTGTCAACAGTTGGTCTTCCCTTTTTGATTTTGCTATATACTGAGTATATCTTGTTTAATTTATATTTTACATTATTAAAATGGGATGCTTATTTATTTATTTTTTGCTTCTTTTTATGTCAAAATGGCCTTTTTTAAAAAAAATTTGAAAAAAAATTGATTTTGATTGTAAGTATATTCTTTTGCTCGAAGACAATTTTCTTTTGTTTCAAGTGTAAAATAGGAAAGTAAATTTTATCTTTCTTAACAAAATCTTTGTCATGCATATAATTGAAATATAAGAGTATAACACAAAATGGAATTGAATCTATGGAACTAACCCTACCTAATCGGTTTGGTTGATGTTGATTCTGTCAAAATCTTTTGCTAAACGGCGACCACTCAGCCGCATGACAGAGTAGCACGATTATGAAAGCAAACTGGTATAGGGTTTGTTTATGTGGTGCTGCTTCTATGTTTCCGGTATTATATAAATTGACTCTTTAGCATGGCCCCTTAATAAGGGCAAATGCTTTTGCAATTTATACTTTCCTTTGGCTTGAAATATATAAATTTTTTGGTAAAGTTTATTTTAACTTATAAAAGTGGTTTGTAATATTTTTATAAGTTTGTAAGTTCATTTTAATAAGCTTTATGTAGAAATTTATTCTAAATAAGTTATTTTTAAAGTTTTATAAGTAATTTTTATTTATTATAATTTATTGATGAAGTACTTAATTAAATTGTTTATTTAAATGCTTGAAATGAAGGAGAAAAATGATGTGAAAAGAGTTTTATTTATTTATTTGAGATCATGTGTATCTTTTGTGATAGTTAATTCTTATTGAATTGTTCTTTGAATGAAAGGGAATTGTCTGAATGTCAATTCAGAAATTTATGCAAACATAGCGTGTTATTGCACGTTGAGAAATTCTAATAGAATATTCTTTTGAACATATTTTTCTGTGATCGGTCAAAATTTATTAAAAACATTCATTCTCTATTATTAACTAAAATTTATTTAGAAAGTATAAAATTTTGCAAATTTTCATTTAACAAATGATACTTAGAATTTGGTAATTTTGATAAATAACAAAAAGCTGTGTTAAAAATTTGTTTGTTTTTTTTTTGCTGAATGTGTTAAAAAAATTGCTATTTGTATCAGTTTACCTTTAGAGGAATAACTATTTTTTATAAAAAAAAATCTTAAAATGTTGTTAGAAAGCAAATTAATCCATGTAGCATTTTATTTTGGGCTTTTTTTCTTTTAAAAAAGGGTATCTTTGTAATTGTAAATTATAAAATTAATTCAGATTATTGAAGTGTATTTTGTTTTTCATAGCAAAGTCTTTTTCACGTACATAATTAGGAAATCAAACCCATCAAACACGTTCAGTATATTTTTAAAAACTCAGTCATCCTGTGTTGAACTTTTTGGTTTATTTTGGATTTTCTAATTTGATAATTTGGCTTCTAAGAACAAATATCAATGATGAGTGAGTTGAATTGAATGTAAAACCGAGTACGTGTCAATATGCGACACAAGAGAATGGGAATCAATAATGGGAAGAAAAATGAAAGATGCATTGAGTTGGACCATAATTGTATATGTTGTTAGTGGAAAAGATGCCACATATGCGGTGGTCGTGGCCACAACAATTAACAATTCAACCACTGCCTGACGCCGACACTGATCAGAAACCTAATACGGCAATGCCTCCACTTGTTTTCTGCTTATTGGCCATCTAATTTACCCACTAATACTATTATCATTCTTACTTGAAAAGAAGAATTATAGATTAATATTATAAAAAAATTATACATTTATTTAATCATAATTTATTATATTTAATAAGTATGTTGACTTTAAAAATAAAACAATTTTTTTACATGATATTATAAAACTATTTTACACACTCTATACATTAAACTCTTTACTCTTTCCTTTTTCACTCAAATTTTTTTCTTATTTGGTTCGTTATAATATATGTATGTCACTCTTGAACATTGGAGGAAAAGTACTTGACTCTTGCCTTGACTAAACTTGTTTATTAATCACAACCTGTTCTAATCAAGACACACGGTCACGGAATCTGCATTTTTTTTTTCAATTAGACTGACAAAAAAAATATTTAATTTCTGAAAGTAAAGAGAAAGAAAGGGTGTGAAAAAAAAATTTCCCAACGTAATCATGGGAAAAACTTTATACACCAGTATAAAGACTTATACACCCATAAATGAATAGTTGATTTTCGTAAATACCCCTGCTTATATCCTTAAGTTTAAACTATTCATTCGGCGTCGCTTTCACACATACACCATACACCTTCGTCTTCAATCTTCGTTGCTGCGATTTGGTTCCGTTCGGTGGCGCAGGTGATACATTGGGGTGACCTGAGGCGCATTGCGGGTTGTTGACGGTGGGAGGTGGTTCATTGCGGCAACTGGCATGAGGTTGGTACTCGTTTTGGGTTGGTGGGTCTTCGTTTTGGGTGTGGTTATGGATTCTACAGATTGGTGAATCCGTGCATTGCTTACGGAATGATTAATTCGTAGAAATCAGTGGGATGGGTAATCCGTAAGGACGATACGGATTACTCAATCCGTATGAATCATACGGATCATGTAATCCGTAAACTTCATACGGATTGAGTAATCCGTATCTTACTTACGTAAGGCCATTACGGATTACTCAATCCGTATGAAGTTCACGGATTACATGATCCGTATGATTCATACAGATTGAGTAATCCGTAATTGCCTTACGGAATGGATAATCCGTGGAGTTCAGAATTGAGGCATTTTAAATTTGTGATGAAATTAATTGTATTTTGTTGGTTATTTTACATATTTGAGCCCTTAGAAAATTTAATTAGATTAGATTAGCTTCATTAGATATCTTTTATTGATGATAATATTGATTATTGGATCGAAGAAGCATTATATTTGGTTAATTAATTTGGTTATACATTACATCATGTTTGAACTAGTTTACTCTGATAATATTTGGTTTGCTTGCAATGTTGGTTTTGGTATTGGTTATGATGCTTCCAATTGTTGGTTTTGGTATGGGTCTCAATGCTTCCAAATTGAATCCTGATGCACTAAATACAATATCATGTTAGTGTGTAGAAAGTGTTACAGGTGTTTGACATGATGGAGAAGTGCAGTTCTGTTATAGGTCATTTATGGGGCTTAGAGGACGAGGCTAGAGTTAGAGATTTCTTACTTTGTCATTTAATTGTGTATTTTGGTTGTGCCTTATTGCTGTTATGGTATTAGACCAATTATGCTAACCTTTGGTAGTGGTGATGATGATTCCGTCACTTAATTAGTTGTGGATTATTACTCTTATGCCATTATACCACTGATGATCTTACGATATTATTCACAGATTTTTATCAGATTATGGCTAGAACACGAGGAGGACATGAGCAGTAGGTGGACATGTAGGCAGAGGATCTGGTAGAGGGAATAGCGTGAATGAAGAGGCTGCCCCCCAACATCGTAGGCCTACGGCATCTGTGAGAAGACAAAGGCCACAGGTAGGTGTTGTTGATCCTCCGGCTCAGGATGGTGTAGTTGAGGAGCGGCATGTTGAGGCTGATATCCCTACCGTGGAGGGTGGAGGTGATGAAATACAATCTTATCCAGGTGGGCCGTAGGATTGTTCAGTGTTGACGAAGTTCGCTGACCATGTGGTTGTTCGAGTGTAGGAAGGACAGGTAGTTGTTTTAATTTTTATTGAGTAATGTGGCTTGATTTATTTGAATCATGTTTGACATTGAAGTAATTTGTTTGCAGGAACGTGGTGAGTTGAAATTGGCGTCGCACGGAAGAAAAGTTAGTAAATTTGGCTGGCCTGCACCCGAGATCGAAGGACTGGTTGCTGCTAGCGGGTTAGCCCCGTTGATTTCATGCTCTGTGGAGACTGGTGACAGGGGGTTGCTCTCAGCATTTGTAGAGAGGTGGCACTCGGAGACCAGCAGCTTCCATCTTCCTGTCGGGGAGCTGACGATCACTCTGGATGATGTTTCGTCGCTATTGCATATCCCCATCGAAGGAGATTTGTTATTGCACGAGACTATTGATGTTGGACAGGGAGTTCGTTTGCTTGTTGACTTGCTTGAGGTTTCAGCTGAAGAAGCCGGAGCGGAGATGGAGCATTGCCATGGGGCATACGTGCGCTTGTCTTGGCTGCGAGACATCTATGCTGTGAGATGTCAGCAGATGAGGTGGAGGGTAGCAGCCAGAGCATACTTGCTTCATCTGGTTGAGTGCACACTCTTTGCTAACAAGAGTGCGACACACATTGGTGTGGTTTTTTTGGAGGCATTCTGTGATCTGGAAGACTCAGGACGATATGCTTGGGGTGCGGCAGCATTGGTTCACATGTATGTTAATCTGAACTATGCATGTCAGCACCACGGTAAACATCTTGTCGGTTATATCACGTTGTTGTAGGTAATGGTTTGCAGTGTTTTCTTACTAGAGTAATGAAATAATTTTGTTAAAATTTGTTCATGATATATAATTAATGTTGTTCATTTTTGTGTAGACTTGGATCTATGAACATTTCCCATCCGTTGGAAATGTCATTGCTGACCAGAGTTACCTGGAGACACAGCCCCGTGCGTGTCGGTGGAAGCCAGCACAAGCATTACCGTGCAGCAGTTATCGTAGGCGCCTAGACAGATTGGCTACAAAGGATGTATGTTGGACTCCCTATGGCGAGCATCGTGCGCATAGAGAGTTCGACATCATTGCCCTATTCTCTGGTCATATTTAGTGCGGACCGAATGTTGTCAGGCTTTTACCGGAGAAAGTGCTTAGGTAGTTTGGATATGTGCAAGTTTAGTCAAGGCTTAGCTCAAGACCCCACTACTCGTTGTATTTGAAATTCCAGAAATTCAGTCAACAGAGTCGCCAAGCACAAAGGAGGTCGAGGAGGCATGGATACATTTTAGGGACCACGTACTAGTCACTAGTGAACATGTCACTGATCCGAGTCAGACTGTGGCTGGGTATATGCAGTGGTTTTTCCATGTGTCTCATCCATATATGAGTCCCCCTTAGATTGGTGATCCTGTTAGACACCCTCTGCCTGATCCACATGCATCATCTGAGGAGCCAGCACCAGTTCCAGCTTCATCTGATGATCCTCGTCTTGGTTTTGTATGAAACAACTATATCATAATTTGTACTCAATTATTCTTATTGTGTTGTTAATAACATTTACTGTTTACCGACTAATGTTTTTCACATTTGTTCAGGCTACGTATCAAAGGCTAGCAGAAGGCTTGCAAGAGATGATCGACTTGCGTATAGTGACTCGTGGTACTGATGCCTATGCCGCTACTGAGCGCCTACTACGTATAGCACGTTCTGTGACCGAAGAAGGATGTGTGTATTCCAGACAAAGGCGGACGAAGCAGAGGCACGAGTAGTCATGTTGATGGACACATTTTATTTTATTGTATTTAGGCAGAATTTTGTTGAACAATGGCACGTGACATTTTGTTTTGTTACTCGTAAATGATGTAGACAACATTATTGTAATTATGCCTTTTTTAACGTAATGTCTATTTTCACCAACAGGTTTATATTTGTACTCAATAATTTGTAGCAAATTTTGTTTAAATAATTAAGTCATACGGATTGCCTAATCCGTCAACCTGCAACACAATGGTTACTCTGTCCAGTGCACACCTGCATAAAAATATATTGACTTTGAACAATACGCTTGTCGACAAACAACATTTAAATATAACTGAACATGGTATTCATGGTTAATCTGTGTCATTCAACAACATATCATAGGTAATAACACTGTCTACACTAATCTCGTAAGGTAACATATTCAGTACGCACACGCTTGAGCTGACTATATGCTTGCATTCTATCTTGGTAAGGAAGTAACCATTGTTTTGCAACATTGTAACAATATGATGACCATAACATCGCAGGTGGCGGAATAGGACATGCAAGTGTCAATGCAACCTGCATTAAGTATTAACATTAGAGTTGGTTATCATCTGTGGTAAAACTAGGCAAAAAACAGTATTGACAATCAAATACCTGAACAAAATGGTTACCAAATACATGACCAATACATAAAATGCGATGAACAGCGGCATCTGTAGGCGGTTGACTTCTCAATGGGAAAAACGTCATACTTTGTTGGAGAGACAGAGAAACTAGAACGATGTTATACCTTGACGCAATGACGTATCCTAAATCGGTAATATCCATCCACTTATCAATGGTTACCTGTCATTAACAAAGAACACCTCTAAACATAAGCTAAATAAAAATTCATTAAAAGTTCCCATAATTCCATTTTTGTTACCTTTTGACAACCCATCAACAAGTAAGGACCGTTTCAAATGCTCAAATCTATCAAATCCACCAAACAAGTCTATATATTCATCAGACCATTCTGCAAGTTCTTTGAGCAAATGATTGCGTACCAAAGACCACGATTCTTTACCATATCCTAGCAAGACAGCAATTACACGAAATCCACAGTTATCATCCGCTTTAACATCAGTGATGTCTATAATATAATTGTGCATAGAAGTATGAAATTGGTCCAGCATAGGCAGCTTCCTCTTGGTATGTCTGTCATTTTGTGAAGATGTCGTGGATTGTTTCGGAGTGGAACAACTATTTTGCACAGAATGTAATTCATCGACATACTCCCAGTAAGATGGATCCCGCTTGGTTGATCTGGCATGTTGCGACACTGACTTCTTTTTAGCACCTTTTGTTTTTACCTTTTCTGGAGGAGGACACATTGAATTTTTGTCAAGAAATGCAATTTGTCTAAGTTTTATCTTTAAAGTTACTTCCCACAAATGTCAAGGTTGTCAAAGCGCTTAGATATGGCTTCCATCTCTTCAATTATGTCGACCTGACACTCATCTAAACCTTGATCTTCAAAACTTAACCTCCGCCAAAAAATATCAACAGCATGAATAGGTATGCTCCCAATAACATACTTAGCTAGCTCACATGCACAAGGCAATCCATGCGTAGTTCTCATGACACATCCACAACGTGTTTTGTTTTTGCCTGCATAATGGACTCGCTCATACTCTGCAGCTATTTGGTTCAATGCATACCTAAACACCATGTCAATTAGTCTTTTGTAGAGCGTTACTTGAAACACATGGCCCACGACATGTGTGCTTTTCTCCAAAGATGCCTGAATTTCAGTATGTTGCAAGGTCACCATGTTGTGCATTGCATCCCACACACTACAAAGATCGCCAAGACTATTCTGCAATAGTCTCTTCAATGTCGAATGAGCAGACTCAACCCTGCACTCAAATTAAAAAAGTGAAAAGAATCCCCTACATCAAGAATAAGTCAACAATAAGTTAACAAAAGTTACAGATTTTATAACCTGTTAGTGGTTGTGTTACCCAAATGCATCACTTGTTTTGTCCATGCTGAAACAAATTTTTCTTTGTGTGGATTCAACCATGTTTGCTTCACGTAATCAACAAACGCTGGCCATGGCGAACACGAAACTTCAAACTTTGTAATACAATTAGCATAATTATTCTCATTATCACAATCCACAACACTCCCCCAAGCTTCCATCACATAATCCCATGCATTACTCTGTCGGATAAAAGTTTTACATTTTGCCTTCACATTTTTTTCAATGTGGAACCGACACAATAAATTGGTACACATAGGGAACACAGTTGTAACTGCACTCATCAATGCTAAATCTCTATCAGTCACAATTACCTTTGGGAAAAAATCACTTTTCAAAAATATGCCTCTAAAACGTTCTAGGGCCCAAACAACATTGTCTATGCGTTCAGCTTCTAACAGCGCAAATAGAGCTGAGAACGTCATCCCAGTAGGAGTGACACCAACAATATCAAGTAACGGAAGACTGTACATGTTTGTTTTCTATGTGCTGTCTATGAGGAAAACAACATGATATGCATTAGTCAACTTCACTGCATCTGGATGTGTCCAAAATAGGTCACGGATGACATTTTCATCCTTCAGTTTATGCCAATGAATATACATGTCACGTTCCAGAAGCTTCATTAAATGTTGCAATTCAGTATTACCTTCTCTGATACGCGTACAATATGTATACCTTGCATTCATTACTTGTTTCAAAGATGTACAATTATTGGGATTATGATCTTTCAAAGTTAGGAGAATATTCTTAGGTTTCACCATCGACCTTGTCATATCATGCACAACAATCTTCTCATCCTCTGTTAGTCGACCAGCATATGGGTGTCCACATAATGACTTTGCCAATGCATGATTATGTGTGCCACATAATAATTTCACCATCCACCCTTCACCTCCCGGCAATGGTTTGGCTCGCAACTTAAATGGAACATTTTTTAGTACTAGTCACTGTAGGTACCATGTTTTTGTTGAATGCCCTATATTTTCCACTCCTTTCACAGCCAATTAAAACAAATGATGTTCTTCCCTTCTTTCCAGTTGACGTGTCTGACCTCATTATAACAGCTACAAAACTATTCTCATATGCAACATTTCTAGCCCATTTTAAAACATCCTCACGAGAAGGGAACACCAACACAAATCGATAATCAGGTTTAAGTTCCAAAAACCACTTATTTATAAACATTAACGAATTTATAAATAATATACATATCTCACAAGTATTGAACGCTGCAGAACAATCGACTGAACAATCAGTATTTTCAAATGCACTAGGTTCATCTCCGATATCTTCATTCATATCAATTTCTTGAGACATTATACTATCATAAATCCACTCATCGTTGTTCATCTTCACAAATGACAACAAACTTACATAAATCACAACACAAACACATAATAATAATTAAGAACTTTATAACCACATTATCAACCACATGCTATACATTTATTTTCAACATGCAAAATTACAAAATACAACAATATATAGTCACCTACTTATTTTATTTATAATTAAAATCAATTTTTAACAATTAAAATCATTTCTTTATACCATACGGATTTGCTAATCTGTATGGACCATACGGATTGGATAATCCGTATGAGCTATATGGATTGGCTGATCCATATGAGCCATACGGATCAACACATTCTATATTAACGTACGGATTAACTAATCCGTGAATTCTATACGGATTATCGAATCCGTAAATGCAAAAAATACAGCTTACCTTCACCGACAGCTGCACCACCACCGTCTGCGACTTCGACCAACCCAATAACGGCAAAGGCAAACACCACCAGCTAAAACGACAACAACCAACACCTTCCACTCACAATGCACTCAACCAAAGCTTGAAGTCGTTCATGGAAACCAAACAAAATGCTCAGCTTTTGTTATAAACAATGGAGGGTATTATTGGCATTTTAAAAAAATTCTGGGTGTATAAAGTTTTTCCCCGTAATGATTGGCTCATCTTAGGCCACTGCTTTGTGACACATGTTATGTTGGGCTTGCAGATTGGCCCCAGTTGAGCCTAAACTGGTGTTGGGCTTAACCTGAAATTGTTCATGATTCACGATCATTTTTTAATAATTAAAAGGTAAAACCCTCAATTGTTGAAAGATTTACAAATATTAAAGTCGTTAGTTTTCTTTTATTGTTAGTGACGGGGCTAATTTGTCCACGTGTCAAGAAAATATTAGCTGAGACAATTGATGTGGTGGTCAAAGGAATAGTAATAATTTCTCCTCCCAATGATCATGTTTTGTGGCAACATGCATGTGCCTGTTTGGATTTTTGGTTCCAACTTCCATTTATATTCAATCTACATTTCTAGGAAACATCCTCTTTGTTGCTTCTACAGTAATAGCAAAACTATGTTGGACTTTGTGCTATCTCATTTGAAACGGCAAGCAAACACCCGGGTAAGAAACCAAGTTGTTGGTTTACTTGCAACATGTAACTTTAATATGCATCATACTCATAGGATTTTCAACATAGTTCTAAAGTTTATTTCTTTGTCTATGTGAACCTACAAAGCAAGCATGCTTAGCCTGTGGGCTAATGTCTCGAGGAAGTCATTTTCTTGAGGTTTTTAGTTCTTTATAATTTTCTCTTCACACAGTACAAAATGACAAGTAGCTTAAATCATTATTCTTCTTGCTTGTAAAATTTATTTAATATACTTACTCTTTAGAGTTTAGTATATAAGTTAGTTTGCTTTGCATAAACTAGCATTGAAATGAATCAAGCTAGGTTAGTTCGTGAAATAAATGGGTCAATATAGTGGTTGATCCTTACTCCATACCAAATCACTATTGACATGCGAGTTGGTAGGTTAGCTCATAGATCTAAATAAACATATGGGAAACCTAAAATTTTTAAAAGAATACAAATAATAACCATTAATAAGCATCACATATTCTCAAGTCCCAATTGAATAACCACCAAAGATAAAAGAGCATTGCTATATGTTACAAAAGTCCTATGTACGAACCATGCACAAAATGAAGTGTTTAAAGGCTAATGGTTGTTTAAAAATTAAAAAGTATTTTTGTGGATATCAAAAGTGGCGTTGTCTCTACCCGCTTCGTGCAATTACACAAAAAAAGCTTTTGTAACAAATAGTGTTTTCCAACATGAAATATAAATCATACAATTAATTAGTAAATAGTTAGGTAAATATTTTTTAAGTGTATGATATGCAATGAGTGCTATTTAGTATGAAACTTTCTTGCACAAAACCCACTTTTAAGCCAATAACCAATAGTTAGATTTGACGTAATACAAGGATAGTTTCTTGCACGAAACTCACTTTAAATATATTTTGATGACTATGTTTAGAGTGAATTACTTAGAATATCATTTTTAGTACTAGATTTTGATAAAAAAATTTGAGTTGAAGAGTTGATATTCACTATATCTCTTAATAAAAGAGGTGAAGAGATCTCCAATACAAAAAATTAATTTTTATAGAAAAACCTTGAAGATATATTAAAATATATATATATATATATATATATATTTTTCTCTCTCTAAGATCTCAAAATAAAATCTATAAAAAAGTAGAAATCTTGAGAGACTGATACTATAGAATCCATCAAAAAGTGATTTAAGATCCCAATTTATGATCTACCACTAAAGATGTTTCTATTAGCACAGGTGGTTTAGTGTAGCCTAACTTTTTTGACCGTTAGATTCATCTATATTTTATGTTGTATCCTATATCTACTTTATTGGATTATCCCCCAACCACTTCCTTCCCCTAAATACCTCCACACGCAACCAACACCACCAACCGCACGCGGCTGCATCAACCACCCACACCCGCACAACTTCACCACACAAGATCATATTGACTACCGCACGACCCAAACCGAACCGTCACCATCAACTAGCGACCACCAAAACCACCACACCGCCACCACATGATATGCCAGAAACCCATCGCACCACCGAATCTAGTCCACAAGCCAAACAAGCTATCACTGCAGGTCAGTATCCAAAAAAACATTGTTCAAACCCATGGTGGTTGACGATGGGAGATTTGTGTGACAGACGATTTGTCAAAGAGAATCACACCTCTCAACTCTTACAACAATGATCCTCTTCCCTTAATCTCATCATTGTTTTTTTTTCTTTAGTTTCTAATTGTAGGTTTTGTTTTTTAGATCTTAGCTTTATTTTTCAAATTTGAGTTTTTCAAATCTGATTCAAGGCTTGGTAACCGTCGCCAAAATCTAATTGTCGGAGAAGTGCATGTCCCCTGAAGTGGAGTGCCAAGATCAGCGAGTTTGTCATAAGGGAGTGTAGAGATTGTCGAAGAAGAGGAAAAAGAAGGTGGAGGTGGTGAGAAAAGAAAAGAAAATGAAACTCCATCACCAGAAATTGCCTTCGACGGCGATGAGTGGTGGTCGGGAAATTTAATTGACAGGAGTTGGCAGAATCCGGTGTGGCATGATCCGTAATAACTAAATGATCTAATGATTAGAAATAATGGTCTATCATAGACCACTTAATAAGATGATTCATGCTAGTCGTCGTCTATTTTCATACTTGGAATATAATTCATTTTAATTTTACTACTAAACTTTATTTGTTTTTATTATTTTACTACTTATTTTTTATATGTTTGATTTAATACCTAAACTTTAGCTAGTATGTTAAATGATGATATGAAATAGTAATAAAGTGTCACATAATTTAAATATTAAATTCAAACATAAAAATATTTTAAATAGTAAAATCAAAATAGATTATATTATATATATAAAAATATATTTAAATCTTAATTATATGTATTTTAAGAGTTTATAATTTTATATGATCAATTAATTAAAAATTATACTTTAAAATAATTATCATAAAAATTAATACAATTAAAAACTGTTTCATGATAATTGATTTTATGAAAAATAGTTTTGCTTTATTAATTGGCTTTGTAAATCACTTAATTTTAATTATACAAAACAATTTATGAATCTATGTATGTAACTATTATATAGAAAATAATCTTATTTGATGTTATATTTTTTAAAACATTTTATAATCTAATTATTATAAATTATTGCAGCATTTTATTTTAATTTTCAATAACAATTATTATAAATTATTGCAGCATTCGCGCAGGTTGTACTAACTTGTTGTGCTTTGCTTTGCTTCAAACCAGAAAAATATTTTTGTAATAAGTAAACATATAAATATTTTAGAAATGAAAAAAAAATAATGAATTTATAATAGGGATTAGAGATTCTGTTTGTTGGGTGTAATATAAAGATATGGTAATTATAAGTAAAATATACGAATGAAAATTCTAACACTTTGTTGTGTGTACCTTTTGACGTCGACTTTGTTCGTTAGCATTCCTTTTACATGGGCGAGTCATGCCTTTTCGTTTTTCCTTTTTGTTGTTGAAAGTCTTAGTTTGAGAAATTGAAATGGTGGTGGACCTATGTTGTCTAATGGTGTTTTTATAATTAGTTAACATCTTGTGTTTTGACCCTTATAGATAGTTTAAGATTTGGGCCCAATTAGTTGTTTATGTAAACCATATGTTATTGTTACTTTTTTTTTTATCACATTTGTATTATTGTCATTCAAAAATTTGTATTTAAGTTGATAAAGAAAGATTATTTTTTAACAATAGGTATTATTGTAAGAAAATGCATAATGAATAAATAATAACAATAAGTATATATATGTAGTCTAATATAATTGTGGGCACCCGACAATCAATTTGTAATGTAGTACTCCTTAACACTTGTCAATATCTTATAAAAATTTCAACCTGAAAATAGAATATTGTTTTCTAGTAACAATCACGAGTCGAGTTTTGTAAATAATTTTCCTTGTTTGCCTTCACACTTGCATAAAAGAGTTTAAATGTATTAAATTAATGCTATAATGGTGTAAAATATATGATTCTATTAGCATAAACTGCATCTTTCCATGAGTAGAATAGATTTATTTGTGTTAAATCTAATATATACCTTTCCGATAGTTCAAAAAATAGATAAAGAATGGTTTGAGCAAACATTGCTTACTTCATAGTTTTATTAATCACCTAAATAAAAAAATAAAGACAATTAAATAAATTATTTAGATAGACAACCAGTGTAGCAAACAGTTCTATTATTGAACAACATTATGGTTATTTTTATTCTTATACCTTATTGATAGTAGAATATCACTATTGAAGTATGCAATGGTTGCTTCCAATGTGCAGTAATAATATGCAATTTATAGTGTGGATTAAGCTGGGTAGAGTAGTAATTTTTATTTGATTGTCATGTAAAATGCAAAATTCGATATCTTCAATAACTTTCGTCTGAAAACAAAAACTTTCCAAAAAGTTCGTTGAATAAATTGTTGATTCAGTGTCAACAATTCTTCTAAACTACACTTTATATATAAAGTGGGAAGAAATGAAGTGTATACAATATTAAATGTACATAAAATAAAAGTGTGATAGATAATTAATGAGATACATACCATTGTTAAAACAATTCATTGGTCATGTATATACACATACTAATTTGGTGGCAGCAAAAGGTTCCACTTCTAATTTTCTTTAACTCCCAAAAAAAGAATTATATGAATTGAGAGTAACTAAGTAAAATAAAATAAAAAGTATTAGAAATGAGAACATAATACGATTATTCTTATCTGTTGAAATAAATAAGCATGAACTGTTCAAAATTATGAAAGACTTCTTTAAAATCAATATTAGTAGTTGTCTTCAATGGATTCCTTTCATTATCATATATCAAAATCTTCGATCCACTTTTTTTTTTAAACTTTGGATATAGCCACATAAAGTTGGCCATGACTAAAAACAGACTTTGATAAATATAAGCCTACGTTTGTCATTGGAATTTGTTGATAGTCATGGCATAAGATATCATGATAGGAAATTGTCTCCTAATTTATTTAAATGGCCAAGGAGGTTGTGAAGGTGATAACGACATTCGTGGTTTATAAATGAAGTGACCATTTTTTTTCATTGGACATAAATTTTGCTTCAATGTCATGGATTCCTAATTTTGTGACAATATTTGAAGAGATATTTAATAAAAGTGCATTGATTGCACCACTCCATGTTGATGTGCCCTTAGTATTTTAGGAGCAACATCGGATTATATGGAATTACACTTCTATTGTCAAGAGTGACACCAGCTTTTTCAATTGTATTTCCATTATCTCTTCTTCTATTTACAGGGTATTCATCTTGATCCACAATTGTGACATCTTGGAATTTTTTGGGATAGTATGGTGTACACTTCCAATTTTTCATACATGATGAGGACTTGTTAGCTAAGCCACGTGGTCCATGAATCATGTGTGACTTGACTGAATGGTATAACTCTAGATTGTCCTGTTGATTTAGTATCTTGGCTGAAATGATTTTATCTATGTCATATGGGGTAGGATACTTACATGAAGGATGTAGAAAAATAAGCAAATGTGCATGCGGTAATCTACGCTTTTGAAATTCTATAGTGTACATATTTGTCATAAAGAAATTCAAAACAGATACAGGAAAATAAAATTAGAATTGCACATATGTTAAATACACAAACTTCTGATTATGTAATGCAAATTAGTAATCATGACAATGTAAAATTGAATACCAAAACTTAGAATTTGGATAAAAAATTGAAATATATAATATAACGATATCATAAAAACATATTGATTATTAAAGAATCTAATTCTTAATAAAAACTTACATGCAACCACCTTCCCAAGAACGTGCTTCTTTGTTAAATCTGTCTGTTGAAATTTGATTCGGAAAACTCTTACAACAATATCAAGTTGATCCACAGCCTTTAAATTCAATAGAGCAATAAATCTATGAATTTCTTTCCAATATGGATTGCACATGAAAGTGATAAACAAATCTGGAAATCCAACATGGCTGCATATAGCCATCCATCAAAATACAGTTGTTCCGTATACCGATGTCCTCCAACAAATGATGATGGCAAGATTACTCGCTTTCCTTTATCAGAACCTTGGTTTTCATTGGTAGAATATGAATTTGTCAAATTAGAATATTTGTCCACTCATAGTTTAGATTGGTTGTATCTTATAAAAAGACAACCTCTCTTACTCAAGCATCATGTAACCATCTACCAGAAATTGTTGAAATAACTGTCGTGATCTAAGCAAAGTTTGTGCTTCATCTAATCTATTTTGTATTCTGAAATAGAGTCATTCTCTTATAGTCAATTGGTTCCTTTTGTTGTTTTCAGTAATGTGTGAATCATGATGTAGCACATATGGCTTGTATTTGTCCTCTACATAAAGGAATAATAAAGGATATTGAAATCCTAGATAGCTTGGATGTAATTCATCTATTTTTTTTTTTTGCAAATTGCCGCTTTGCTTCTCCACGATAATATCTCTATGAGATGATGAGTCAACATCACCAACAATCACAGCGACAATTTCGAAAGCATTTGGTATATTGTAAATTTTGTCATCCGTTGATCTGTAAAAAATCAATTGCAACTTCAAGTTATGTGCAAGTTCTTTTTTCAGTTTTTCTCGTGTTCGCTTGAAGCATTGTGCATGTGTGTTTTATTCATCGAGCATGCTTGACAGTTTTTTTTACAATTTCAGGATCTACATTGGTTTGCTTGCTACAATAATTAAGAAGAATAAACGTTAGAACATATTCTTATAGCCAAATGTATATGAATAAGTTTAATATCTGCAGCAAAAATTTGTAAAAATTGATTTGTATATATCTCATACCTCATTGATCCAATCCTATTGTGTGCTTCATTTTCAGTGTCATGAATGTAAAGTTGTGCAAGTTTTGGTGATTGTTTTGGCATGGATAGTAAACTCTCAATTCTATGACATGATCCTCCTTGAAATCTGATTGTTGGTGGTCCTCAATTGTGATATATAGATGGATCAAGCTTTATCCCAGGTGAGGTGAAGGCAAACATCATGTTATACACTCTAATATTATGCTGGAAATGTTTGCTATCTTCTGAATCTTGATCAAACAACAGATGTTGAAGCAGAACAGGAGGTTCTTTCAATAATGGTAGGTAGACTTTACCATTACCACAACAAAGATGGTATTTAGGAGTTATTGTATGTGTTTGCTTTCACATCCTCTCTTGATAACACATAAGAGCTTCACAATATTGACATTGATGAATAGGATCACCAATATCAAAATATCCTACACAATGAATATCAAAGAAATTTGGCATCATGAATTTTCCATACTGGTAGAAACATTTCATTTAACATAAGAGAATCAATTTCAATGTAAGGTTTGAAGTTTTTTCATATGATATTACTACCTTGGTTTACATTAGAAGCTGATGCAGTATTATTTCCATCACAAAAATCATCATCCTCAGAGCTTGAGTAATTATTTGAACTGAAATATAACAGATTAAGATATTTGATTAGTGTTTACTCACTTGAACTGAGAAAAACAACTAATAATGTATAGTTTGTATGTAACCAATATTGCAGAGTAGTCTAAAATAGATAGAAAAGTCACTTTCTGTTTCTAGAAAATATACAGTATTTTTGATGTTGGGATTGGTGGTGTTAGCAATTTCAGTCAAATTTTGTGGATATGTAAATCCAGATTTTTTATTGTTTCTATTGTGCATTCAATTAGTATTGTTGCTTGATGGGTTTGGACTTGGCTCATTGATAATGACAATATCAAATTTGTTCATCAAGTTTTGAGCATTACAGTGCATTTGATTGTTGGTCCTTTTTCTATCTAATCCATCATCCAATTGTGAAGTTGGCTGAGTGAACTGATATCTTGATAATTCAATGTTGTAATTATTGATATTTGCTTTGTATTGGGTAACGTCTGAAAACAATGTTCTTTGGGTTCTAGAACATATTTGTTTATATTTGACAACAATTCTTTCTTTCAATAAATCTTTTCTTTTTCTTCGTGCCTGGGCAACAGCCTTTCTGCTATTTACTTTCTTATTCATTATTTTTTGTCAAAGAAAAACAATAAGTCATGGTTGAACACTATTTGAAAAATGGGTATTCCTAAATCCAATAGTAATGCAGTGCCATTCTTGGTTATGAAAAGAAAAAGCAAGACATTGCTGGACATTGTTTCAATAATTGGCTATAAAAAAATGTAAATACCATAAACATGTAGCATATACTTGTTTCAATAAAAAAATTTCTCTCATTGGGGTTTTTGACACAACTGTTGATAAAAGAACTTGAGTACCTGTAGTTCATATCATATTGGCTATTAGTTTAGACTATAATAACTAAAAAAATATCCCTTATAATGATAATACAATTTTATATTTTATCAACAATAAATTTGGTAAACAAATTTACACAATTATTTCACTTTTGTAAAGAATATTTATTATATTTTTTTATAATAAATTATATATTATATAATTATGTTATACATAGAATATATGACAATTTATAATAAATTATATATTATATAATAAGGTATACATTTTATTATTCACGTATACATAAAATATATGACAACATATGTTACATTGTTAACCAAATACATTATTTTACATTTACGATTAAATTAGTTAATTGGGAGTGTAAAATATAACCTATGTCATTTTAATTAGTTGTAACTGTGATAATTTTTAATTGTAACAAAAATACCTTAATTATCAATACTTTTTATTTTTATACAAATATTGTTATTTCATCATCTAGACCTTTCTACAACCATTCACAAAAAAACAATGCATTATCACCATGAAGTTCTTGAAGCAAAAACATATGCTAATTCTTAGAACTTGTCATAACTATTTACTACCATGACTAAGTTTTCATGATTACACAATATACTATCAATAAAAAATATATATTATTAGTAAAAAAATTGAAATGTTGAAGACCTCATAAGCTCAAATTCGGTCGATTATAATTTTCATCAAATCTTCATCATGAGACATTTTTATGAAAGAAGAATTATTATACTTTGGTTAGACTTTAAATCTGAAAGAAAAAATATGTCCTAACATTCGATCTAATAGTGTTGTGATTTCTTTTGGGCTATCTTCTCCAAGTTCCTGAAAAAAATTAAATAAAAGTTAAATAATAATTATTAAGTATTAGAACCTCGAACTCAAATTATAAAAATTAAAAAACAATGTCAAAATATTATTAATGTACCTTGATCATTAAGAGCCTAAATTCAACGATAGTCATTCCAGCTAATCTTTCACAATCTCGATCCCAAAAGACAAATTTAGAATTAAATTTTTTGTGATAAACTTCAACTTCAACCTTGTACTTATGAATGGTTTAAAAAATATGACGAAGTGCAAACAATGTAGTCATTTAAAAAAAAAGGATTTGAAAGTGAATTTATTAAGAATTAAAATAAATATCTCCTTGTTGCAGGTTTCTCAATGTATCTACCACAAATACATGTATAAGACTACTTCTTTGAGTCAACATTCTTACTACAATTAGTGCATCCTTCATAATACCATCCATTTGGGCCAACAATGATTTTACCAATTGTAGTAACAATTACGCATTGGATTTCATAATAGTATAATTGTAGAACACTAAATTAATGAATCAATATTACAAATTAAATAATGTTTGAAATACAAATTTTTTAGCTAAATTTAATTGGGACATAAAATTCTCCAATAATGGAAAAAGCCTATCTTATCTCATTGATCTCAGTTAGAGACTTTGCCCTTGCTTTGAACAAAAACTTGTTTATTTCTAAATAATGAGAGCTTCCAGAAAACTGTGAAAATCTACTCAATTGAGATTGATTTTCACATTGTATTTCTAAATGTGTTAAGCTAGTAACTTCAAAGTTGAAAAACAAATAAACATAATAACAACCCATTTAGATCAAGTGTACATTAAAAATCTTGTGGCCAAACTTGCTTCGAAAATTATGAAATTCCTCCATATCACATTTATGTAAAGTTTAGCACAGCGATAAGAATTTCATATTCCAAGTGGAAACACACATGCATAAATGAGCTTGAAACCATTAGCATAAATTCTAAATTAAAAAAAATTCATTAAGAATTTATTTAATATCTATTCTATTCACCATTTGCTTCTTTTATCTTGGCATAGGTCAACAAAATAACAATGAAATCCCCCACAAAATTTTCATTTGAAAACTCAATCAACTTTATAGCATAATCTTCCCACAATGTACAATTTAAGTACATTCCCACTAGAATGAAAACATAAATATACATGTTAATAAAATGTTTAACAGACTCATTGCTAAGGAAAAGTATAGATTATTAGATTATGTATATAATATTACCTGCCATCTTTCAGATTGAAGACTATCTTCCTTTTTCCATTGATGATTCCTTGGAAAGTGACTTTTTCAACAACACCAATTATCAACAATATCAACAACACCTTTAACCCAAGTTAATTGGGGTCGATGGTAGATGAACTCAATGATATATCGGAAATAAGACAAAGAAAGAGAAAGAGGAAGGGGAAGAAAAAGTGGAAATAAGATAAAAGAGATAAAAAAAAATAAGCTAAAATAAAAAAGGAGTGAAAGGAGGAGGGAAAAATGAAGAGAAAAAGAACTAAAAAAAAAACAAAAAGGGAACAACTAAAACATAAAAATACTAATGGGTTTAACCCTCCTTCAAACTTATAGCTTTTCTCCACTCCGTCCTAAGACATATCATCCGTCAATCTATATCTCACTTCATTAGGTCTTGTTTAACTACCTTTTTCCAGGTAAGTTTCGTTGACCTCTACCTCTCTTTGTGTCGAGCTCTTGGTAACAAACTCCTATTGTTATGGGAGCATCCAGTGGTCGTCTCATAACGTGTCCAAACCACCACAATCTATGATCCTTCATCTTTTCACACAATGGTACTACTGCTACCTTTCATTGAATATCCTCATTTCTTATATTATCCAACTTCGTATAACCACACATCCACCTTAACATCCTCATTTCTGCTACCCCTATTTTATTCTCATGTTGTTTATGTGTTGGTCAGCATTCCGCTCCATATAACATTGTCGATCTTACAGCTGTTCTATAGAATTTTCCTTTTAGCTTAAGGAAAATTTTGCGGTCAAACAAAAACCCTGATGTACTCTGTTATTTCATTCATTCTACTTTGATTCTATGATTTACATCCTCACCAATCTCACATCCTTTTTGCAAAATTGATCCTAATCTAGAAACATCTTTCTTGGGTACCTTTTGACCAAGTAGATGCACTGTATCTTGATCACCATCTCTTACTCGCGAAAACTCACACTTCATATACTTCGTTTTGCTTTTGCTTATCGTGAATCCTTTGGACTCAAAAGTGTTTCTCCACAATTCCAGTTTCATATTAACACCATCTTTGATCTCATCAATAAGCACGATATCATCTGCAAAAAGCATACACTACGACACTTCTTCTTTAATATCTGTCGTTAATTTATCCATCACTAAGGCAAAGAGATAAGGACTAAGAGCTGAACCTTGATGAACATCTACTGTGATAGGGAAATACCTTGATGTTCCTTTACAAGCTTTCACACATGTGGTAGCCCCATCATATATATATATATATATATATATATATATATATATATCCTTGAAATTGCATTATCATACTTTAATGTTACATTTCCTTCTCAAGAGTCCACTATACGACTTTTCTTGGGACCCTATCACATGCTTTCTCAAGATCTATGAACACCATATGTAAGTCTTTCTTCTTTTCCTTATACCTTTTTATTAATTGTCGCATCAAGAAAATAGGGTCCCACAACTTCCTAGCATAAATTCAAATTGATTTATGGAAATATTGATCTCTCTCCTTAGGTGATGTTCAATAACTCTCTCCCATAACTTCATAGTATGACTCATGAGCTATTAATATACCAAATAACATCTCAGAATTTGCCTTTCCAATAATAATATCTTCAAAATCCATGAAATGATAAACATTGTTAGGAATGTAAGGAAGTTATTGAGCCTTCAACGTTGTTCAGTAAATAACACCTTAAGTGCATGATCACATATCTTATAATTTCCTTCATTCGGTACAACCCTAAAGTTATTCATGATATATGAACTACCTTATTTTTCAATATTTCACAGCATATGTCAAACTGCTCTTTCCTAGCAATACATAGGATCTTATCACCCTAATAACAAATACAAAAAAAAAGTTATAAAACAATTGCATCTTTGACTTTTCTACAAACACAATTCATTACACCACAAAAATCAACTTCAACCTTAGAATCCATGATGACAATTTCTAAATGGCCAGAGTTATCAAGAGTTGTAACAACCCACATCTGTTATCCGAACAACAAGACGTAATGTCTCCTTAGTGCCATCAATTTCTTTGATCGAATCAAATTTTCTCACCATGATTTGTTTAAAGCATAAGTCAGCAAGTTAAATTTATATGAGAGAATAAGAGAAAGGTTGGAGAGATTGAGTGAGAATGGAAACCGAAAGTAGAGAGGAGTGAGTTTGAGTGTTTTGATTGTCCATATTTTCTTGAGGGAAGAAGGAGAAGGTAAACAACATAGTGCCTTGTTTGTCAGCAAAGAAGATGTTAGAAGTTTTTTAAATTTTTTTGAAACGGGACCTCCCCTCTTAAGGCATTTGCTTCCTACACCAGTCAAAATGCTTATACACCCAGCAGGAATTTGTGAAATACCAGAAATAGCCTTACTTAAAATAATAAAACAAAAGCATTTTCAAATTTCTAATACACCAGTCCGTTCATATTCATTCGAACCGGCGCTTCTTCTCCTTCTCCTTGGGTTGTCTGTGCTTCCGGCGATTTTGGTCATTGCCAAGTTGTGATTGTCGTCTCTCCGGCTGTGGACGGTGGTTGGTGGCTGTCGGCGACGAAGTGGTTGCTGTTTTCCGGCGCTTTGAGGTAAGTTAGTTTTCGTATTTCGTTTTGGCCTGCAACCTTACGGATTGATAATCCGTGGCCTGTGGAATGCACGGATTATGGATCCGTAAGTAGGAATGGCTTGTGGTTTTGTCCTGCATGCGTATGGATATGCAATCCGTATCAAGTGGATTGCACTGATCATGGATCCATAAGAGGGATTGCCAATCCATATGCCTTACGGATTGCCAATCCGTATGCTTCATACGGATTGCCAATCCGTATGGGTATTTGGGTTAATTTTTGATTTTTTTAAATGTGAAGATTAAGTCAGGCTGAGGAATTTTTTGCATGAATGAACTGAAATGCTTTAATGAATTGGTATGTTAAAAGCATGTTGTATAAACCATGTAGTCAAAATTGTTATGTGAAATGTGATGAGCATAATGCTATGGACTTGGTAGAATGGTTTTGATCATCCACATGCCTATGCTTTCATGATGTACATTTGGTAGGTAATGTGAAATGTCATGTGGAAAATGATAGGCACAAAACCATAGGCATGTGAAAACCATGTAGTCAAAATTGTTATGTGGAATGTGATGAGCATAATGCTATGGAGTTGGTAGAATGTTTTTGATCCTCCACATGCCTATGGTTTGATGATCTACATTTAGTAGGTAATTTGA
>PYAF01002102.1:423961-456891 GCA_007407185.1 Glycine tomentella
TGAACGGACAACCACACTTTCTCGTGCTAGTGGTCGTCCGTACTAAATCTTTGTTGAATGCTCTATACTTTCCACTCCTTTCACAACCTATCAACAGAAATGACGTTCTTCCCCTCTTTCCAGTTGCTGTGTCCGACCGCATTATCACAGCTACAAATCCAATCTCATATGCAACACTACGAGCCCATTCCAATAACTCTTCACGAGACTCAAACACCTACAAAATTTGATAATACATACTTTAACAGTGCTTAAAAATTAAATTTACTACCTTTTCTGAAATATGACATGATACAAATACCTTTGAAGTATTGAATGCATCCGAACAATCAACTGAAGAGTTATTATTGTCACACGCAAATGGATCCCCTCCCTTGTCTTCACTCATATTCATTTCTTCATACATCATATCATCATGCCTCCAAATATCATTATCCATCTTAACAAACATATTAAAAAATAACCATCAATAAAAAACTAAATGCATAACAACCATGCTCAAAAAAATATCGTACAAAAAATATTAACTTCACAGTATATTTTTAAATGAAAATAGGACAAATACATTAATTAATAATACTTTTAACAAATTAAAAAAAAAAATTTAGAAAAAATACTTTACAGATTGTCAATCCGTATGGGTCATACGGATTGGCAATCCGTATGGCTCATACGGATTGCCAATCCGTAAGGTCCATACGGATTGCCAATCCTATAAGCCATACGGATTGCCAATCCGTACGATCCTTACGGATTGCCAATCCGTATGGTCAATACGGGCTGAGCTTCAAACCAGAACGTACCTCCGACGACCCTCCGACGACTCCAGCGGCCAACGGAAGCTACACCAAAGCTAACCACCACTTCCAAAATGCCGACGAAGCCATAACCAACAGCCAACGAATAACCACGAATGGCGTGCCAAGAAGAGTGAAGAAAAACCATGAAGAAAAAGCATGGACACTGCTGGTGTATGTTAAAAAGCAACTAGGGGTATTATCGGAATTTAATAAAAATGCTGGGTGTATTAGAAATCCTACTGGTGTAGGAAGTTAATGCCCCCTCTTAACCCTAAAACGAGCTATTTTTCTCACCCAAGGCTAAATGGACCATTTTTTTCTCTTAAGCCCAGAAGGAGCCCGTAATGGTCCAACAAACGATTGTCTCCAATTTGCCCTTGTTTAGGAGACGTGGCAAAAATTTGGATGAGATTAGTATTGTAAATTCCAGGGTCTTAAATCGTATTTTATCATGCCTTGCCCAGTTTTAATGATTTGTCTGATTAATTACCTTACCTTTTGAGGGTATAGATAGAAGATAGATAAAGAAAATGGGTAATATGTAATTACAGAAGGTGCCATGTGAAGCTAATTAATTGTCTTGTTGTGTGCGTGCAGTACCCTGTCCTGTCCCCAGTCAGTGGTCACCACCACAACCTATCTATCTATCCATATTGCATATTCCATTACCATTTTCCCTCTCACTCTGTTTCGAGTTATGAACTCGTTCAACCTTGACACTATCAGATACCCACCATAGCATAACACTTTCCCCCAACACCAGCAACTGCGTCTTCTTCTTCTTCTTCTTCATGGCTGAACTTGGTTTTTCGCACCCCCATCACCTTTTTCGCCCTAACGCTCCCTTCATTATCCCACCCAAGAGGTACGTCACTTTTCACATGACATTTTTAGTTCTTTATTTGCCCTTAATTCTCTATTGGGTCATTCTACGTTGTACCAAGAAAGGTTAATTGAATGAATGTGTACCCAATTCATGTATGCTGTTATGTTGTCCAACGTTGTTAGAGATGAGAAAAACTTTCTTTTTGGGAGGAAAAGTAATTCTTCCTTTTCAATTTCAACCCGTTTGTTTGGTTTGAGTAGGCGGGAAACAGAAAGTAGGGGATGGGAATGGAGGTTAGATGAAAAAAAGGTTTCAATTTTGACTCATTAAATCACTTTGAGGTGTTGAGCTCGCTTGGATGTTCAGCATTGCCACTTTCCACCTACTCAAACAAAGTTGTCATGGATAGATTTTAAGTGACCAGCTTTGCTAATTCCTTCACTTTGAACAAAAACTAGTCTGGCTGAAGCTTTTAGATTCTACGCAATTATTGTTGGTCTCTCATCATTTGTTTGATTAGAAAGTCTTGACTCTTGAGTTGATATGTTGAAACAAAGCAGTATTCTTGCTTACTGAGAATTTCATTACCTGTACCGTACCACTCATATTTTCCACTAAACATTAGCAAAATGAGTTGTCATGTTGATGCCTTGATGGATACACATTGTTTAGTGTTAATTGCTTGCACTTATGTATTTAAATCTTGGAACAGACACATATGCCATCAATATCATGTACCACTGCACAGTGTATTTGGATTCATGTACTGTATGAAGAACCATAAATCAGTCAGAAGTTTAGCTGCATTATCAACTGAGAAAGGTAACTCAAACATCCTTTTTGTAAGCTCTTATTAATTTATTTGTTTATGACTTCATTTTTTAAGTATATGGTTATCTCCTTTCTTTTGGCCACTGGTTTCTTGCTTTGATTTGCTTTTTAATCGTTGGATCCTGATCACAACAGTATTGTTCAAGTGTTAACATCCAAATCGTATAATTTATTTTTAATATATTAGTAGAATATGGTATTATGATTCGACCTTGGCTTGTTGCAAGATCACATGGTTAGTGTTGAACTGTAAACATGTAAATATTGGCTATAGATATAATTATTAGACGAATATTTGCTGTTAAAGATTTTGGGAAATTGTGTGTCTAATGCAGACCACACACTATTGTATTTATACTTACATGAGTGGGATACAGTAATAAATACTAATAAAGTCCTAATGAAATGTTACATACATTACATATGTTCATGTGGTGAAATCTAAGTAGACATTAGACATATATGATACATGTGTTAGCTTTCCTATATCTAACACTCCCCTCTAGATGGAGCATACAAATCATATGCACAAAAGCTTGTTACGATATATTCAACACTGGACCCTTTGGGAGATTTGGTGAACATGTCACAAGCTGTTCACTGGAACTAACAAATTCAGTTGTAATTTCGCCTGCAAGGACTTTTTCTCAAACAAAGTGACAGTTTATCTCAATGTGCTTGGTCCTTTCATGAAAAAACTAGATAAGAAGCAATGTGGAGAGTGGCTTGGTTATCACAAATCAACTTCCTCTCCTTGACATCCCGTAACTTCAACAGTTGAAATAATTGTCAAAGTGACATTAGTTCACATGTTGTGGCTTCCATAGAAGTCTACATTGATGCTAACTATTCAGGATCCTTGGTGGATAGAAGATCAACATCTTGTTATTGCACCTTTCTTGGGAGAATTTAGTAACATGGAGGAGCAACAAATAGAATGTGGTGGCAAGATCATCAACAGAATCTGAATTTAGAGCAATTGACCAAGGACTATGATCTATTGTGGCTGAAAATGATTTTAATAGAATTAAGAGAAACTAAGAGAGAGAAAGTGTTGAAAGATGAGAGAAAGGATATCAATCTATTTAAGGGGAGCATTGTCCAAACTTTATTAGCTTTATTTAAGTCATATATCTAGTCCATGTAGGACTAATCACCCCCTTCAACACTGCAATTAAGGCAACCCAAAGAAGTGGCAACTAAGGTGGGCCAAGGGTGACTATAATTAAGATGACTTTTCAACACCCCTCCTCATGTCCAGGGCTACCAACTTGGAGTGTGGCAAATGTAGGCATCCGAACAATGAATCTAGGATAAGCTTTGATACTATTTTAGAATTTGGGCTTAGGGCCTAACTCAACGCCACAAATTTTTTTTTTTTTGCTCAGCAAAAATAATATATTATATATATGTAAATGAGAAGTTACAAGTATAACATACGAAAATGTACAACCTATCAGACAAAACAGACCAGAACCGAGGCTAGCTAATACATGCAGAGAGCATAGATTAGATAGCCACAAAATTGACTTACAAGGTGAACATTTCCTTAAATTAATGGATTTTTTAGAGCTAAATAGGTTCCTTTTTTTAGAATTAAATGATGGATTGCATGAGTTTTTGTGTGACCGCAAAATTCTCCTTAAGCTAAAAAGAAAATTCTATAGAACAATTGTAAGACCTGCAATGTTATATGGAGCTGAATGTTGGCCAACATATAGGCAACATGAGCATAAAATAGGGGTAGCAAAAATGAGGATGTTAAGGTGAAGGTATGGTTATACAAAGATGGATAAGATAAGAAATGAAGATATTCGACGAAAGGTAGCAGTAGTACCGGTGAGTGAAAAGATGAAGGAGCATAGATTGAGGTGGTTTGGGCACTAATGAGACGACCCCTAGATGCTCCCGTAAGAAAGAGAGTTTGTTATCAAGAGTTCGACATAAAGGGAGGTAGAGGTAGACTGAAACTTACCTGGGAAAAGGTAATTAAATAAGACTTAATGGAGTGGAATATAGATTGACGGACGGTGTGTCTTAGGATGGAGTGGATAAAAATTATAAGCTTGGTGAAGGGTTAAACCCATTATTATCTCTATTTCCAGACAATCTCTTTTTAGTTCTTTTCCTCTTCATTTCCCCTCTCCTTTCACCATTCTTTTCTTTTCTTTTGTCTTATTTCCCCTTTTTCTTCCCCTCCCCCTTCCTCTTTTTTTTTTTTTTTTTTTTTTTTTTTTTTTTTTTTTTTTTTTTTTTTTTTTTTTTTTTTTCTTTTTCTTCCAACTTTCTCGTATCTATCATTGGGTTCATCTACCATTGATCCCAATTAACTTGGGTTAAAGGTGTTGTTGATGTTGATGTTGTATCATATTATAAATTTTTGATGTTAGTACTAGCCTTTTGAATCAAGGCATTTCTTCACAGGATCACAGTTGACTTAGGAGTTAGATCATGTACTTTGCTGTTAAAATATTTTATTCTTGTGTTAGAATTACCTTTCTTGTATCCTTCCGTTTGCTGATTAAGAAAAGAAAAGAATTAGCTTGATGGATTAACATGTTGATAAGATTGCAGAAGTAAATGCTACATACACCCATAACAATCACTGTTCTTGATGTTAGCTTCATTAATCATGAGTTGTTGTTTTTAAGAAAAAAAATACTTGGAACTGTGTTCATGTTTCTCTTCAACATTTTATGTAATCTGAGGATACTTTCTCATTCTGCATTTTACTATAAATAATCCCTTTCTCAGTAATATAAATTCTGCATGGGTTCAAAATCCACCTTTTGATATTAATGTTCAAAATCATGTTTTCTTAATATATTTTACTCTAGTTTAGAATGAATAACGGATCTGGGCAGTCTGCTTTCTCAGGAAAGTCAGCTACTAGTGTTGATGAGTTATGCAAGATCATTTGGACTGTGGAAGCAGATTTAGAAGATGGTCACCTACTGTACATAACTGGTGATCCTGCTGTATTAGGCTGCTGGAAACCAAACATGGCTGTACTAATGTCTCCTACAGAGGATGCAAACACATGGAAAGCTGAATTTCAGGTAATTTGGCTGGGCTGTCAAATGTAATCTATTAATTTTGTTTTAAAGAAATAATTGTTAAGTGTTTAAATGAGATGTTTCTTCATTCAGATGATCTTTTTTATTCATCTTGCTCTAGATCTGAGCTCAGTTAAGTAGGTTTCTTTAACATAGAAAGAAACATATAAAGCTAATCCACAGTATACCAGGAATATTAGAAAGAAACCTCCTCCAATAGTGAAGAATTATATCTCTGAATCTTTCCTTTATCTCTGGAAATCCTTAACACAACTACCTTTGAAAAGCAAATCCTGTCTGTTGAAGATTCTGCATTTCCTGTTAATAAAACCATAGTTTGTATTCTATAATAAATTATAGGAGATCCATTAAAATTTAGATTATTATATGAAGCTTCAATATCTTGTAATACTATATTGTTGGAAAGTAGAGCATCTAATGATAATTTCCTTTCCAAGTAGCTTAGTTAATAGTTAGCTGTGTTCAATGTATCTTAGGAAGACATGATATTTTAATTGTTCTCTTGAAAACAAATTTAGTTATTTATTATCCATGTAATCATTCAGAATATATAAATAAATCAATCTGCTGGGTGGAAGATGAACCTAGAAAGGCATATTCAAAATAGCTTTGCTTCTCTCACTCTCTTCTTAACATGGTATCAGAGCTCCTGATCTAGGGGGGCTCTGCTTCCGCACAAAAAGCATTATTTAGCAAGTTTGACTGGGCTCTTGAAGCTGTCAGACTGTCAGAATTTCGGTGACTTTTCCAGCGACTCAGTTTTCCAACAATTGTTCCTGCTGCTTTTAAATATGGAGGGGGGGGGGGGGGTTGAGCATCCATCAGGTACTTGTACATTGGCATATTTAGGTAGGCTTCCTTTTTCATTTGGATTTAATGTCTCAAAAAAACTTCCATCCCTTTGGGTTTTAGATTCTGGAGCCACTGACCATATGACTCCTTCATTTAAATACTTCTCCACCTATCCTCCATGTCCTTGCAATAAGAAAATAGCAACTGCTGATTGCACTCTTGTAACTGTAGCCGGTATAGGAAACATCAAAATAAATCCCTTCATAACCCTAAAAAATGTTTTGCATGTCCCAAAGTTGTCCACAAATCTTGTCTCTGTTCAGAAAATTACAAATGATATATCTTGTGTTATTATTTTTTATGATCATTGTTGTGCAGTCCAGGACAAGGAATCGGGGAGGACGATTGGACGTGCTAGAGAAAGAAATGGCCTTTATCTTCTTGAAGAGTCTTGTGTACCAGTTTTAGAAGAAAACCAATCTCATTCATTCATGTTAGATTCTTAATTGTCAAAAAAGAGAAAATTCTACTTTTTCATTATTGACTAGGACATCCCTCTTTTGAAATCATTAAAGTTATGTTTCCATCTCTGTTTTCTGGCATAAAAAATGAATGCCGTCAATGTGATGTTGTGAAATTGCAAAACACAAGCGTGTACCGTTTCCATCAAGTAATAAAAAGAGTACCTTTCCTTTTTACCTTGTTCATACTGATGTTTGGGGGCCATCACCTATTCCAAATGTGTCGGGCTTGCTGGTTTGTGACTTTTATTGATGACTGTACTTGAGTGACTTGGGTTTTCCTTCTTAAACACAAATCTGAAGTAAGCAATGTCTTTCAAAATTTCTTGATTAAGAAACAATTTGGTGTATCCATAAAGAAAATAAGGTCAGACAATGGGAAGGAGTATTTCAATCAAGTCATTACTCTTTTTTGCCAAAAAGAAGGAATCATTCATGAGTCTTCTTGTGTCCAAACACACAACAAAATGACATTGCAGAAAGAAAAAATAGGCACCTGTTAGATCAAACTAGGGCATTGTTGTTTCAAAAAAATGTTCCAAAAAGTTTTTTGGGGGAGGCTGTTCTCACAGCTACTTATCAATAGATTACCCTAAAAAATCTTGGGATATAAGAGTCCTATGGATGTACTTTCTTCCTTCTATCCTAACTTATCCACTTCTTATAAACTTCCCCCAAAAGTCATTGGGTGTGTCTCATTTGTCCATGTTCGTGGTCAAGATAGGGGTAAACTTGATACTAGAGCTCTTAAATGTGTCTTTGTTGGCTACTCCTATACTCAAAAAGGGTACAAGTGTTTCCACCCTCCTTCCAAGAGTCTTTGGGAAGATAAGGAGAATATTTTTAATACATTTGTCCTTCCCACTCTTAAGTTAAATTCCTGTGATCTTACACAAAAACCTGAGCAAGAAACATTAGCCCAAAATGAATCCAACAAGGATGCACACACCAAACTTGAAAATGATACAAGGTTTGGGAAGAATCTAGTTTACACAAGAAGATCAAAGGCCATTTCTGAATCAACACACGCCCAAGAGGCCAATCCAACTCCTGTAGATCAGGTAATTAACTCTGATTTTCCAATTTTGAATGATAATCTTTTAGCTTCTCTAAATGAAACGGAAATTTTAGAACATAATGATGACCTTTATCTTCCCATTGCCTTTAGAAAAGGAACCAGATCATGTACCAAAAAGCCTCTCTATCCTCTCTCAAATTACATCTCATTTCATAAATTTTCTCCAACCCATAAAACCTTTCTTGCAAACCTAAACTCTCTCAATTCCCACTAATGTTTTTGAGGCATTATCTGATAAAAATTGGAAGCAGGCCATAGATACAGAAATGCAGAAGAACAAAACATGGGAGTTGGTTTCTTTGCCAATAGCAAAGAAACCAGTGGGTTGCAAGTGGGTGTATACAGTAAAATATAGGGCAGATGGGTCGATTGAGAGGTACAAGGCGAGATTGGTTGCTAAGGGTTTCACACAAACCTATGGGATAGATTACTTGGAGATTTTTTCTCTTGTTGCAAAAATGAATACAGTTCGAGTAATATTATCTCTTGCTGCGAATTATGGCAGGGAATTACAGCAGTTTGATGTAAGAACGCTTTCTTGCATGGGGAGCTTGAGGAGGAAATCTATATGGAGGTTCCACCTGGATATGAAGGTGCTGCCAATTCTGTTTTCCAGTTAAAAAAGGCTTTATATGGGTTGAAACAATCCCCTCGGGCATGGTTTGGGAGCTTCGCTAAGGTCATCACAGCCTTAGGATCCAAATAAAGCCAAGGAGACCACACTTTATTCACAAACACCTGACCTTAGAAGGAGTGACTGTATTGTAAGTATGTGGATGATATCATTGTTACTCGTGATGATTGGAAGGAACAACGACTCTTAAGTCAACATCTAGCAAAGGAGTTTGAGATGAAAACTCTTGGGAGGCTGAAATATTTTTTGGGAATTGAAGTGTCCCACTCCAAGAAAGGTATTTTCATACACCAACAGAAATATGTCACAGATTTGCTGAAGGAGACAGGTATGACAGTTTGTAAACTTCTAAGTACTCCCATGGATTCAAACCTTAAATTGGGTAATGAAGATGACAGTGCAGAAGTGGATAAGGAGATGTATCAATGTCTAGTTGGAGAATTGATTTACTTGTCTCACACAAGGCCTGATATTACTTTTGCTGTTAGTTTGGTGAGCCAATTTCTGCATTGTCCAAGAGAAGTCCACTTACAAGCTACCCATAGAATTCTCCATTACCTTAAGGGTACACCAGGAAGAGGAATTTTGTACAAAAGAAATGGGAATACAATACTTGAAGCTTATACGGATGCTGACTTTGCAGGATAAATAACTGATAGGAGATCCACTTCCGGATGTTGTACCTTTCTAGGAGGAAACTTGGTAACTTAGAGAAGTAAAAAACGAGATGTGTAGCATGATCTAGTGCTGAAGCTGAATTTCGGGCTATGGCACAAGGTATTTGTGAATTGCTTTGGTTAAAAATCATCTTAGAAGACTTGAAGATTAAATGGGAGGGACCTATGAAGCTCTACTGTGATAATAAGTCAGCAATCAGCATAGCCCATAATCCTGTACAGCTTGATCAAACAAAACACATTGAAGTGGATAGACATTTGATCAAGGAAAAGTTGGATAGTGGTTTGATTTGTACTCCATAGGTGCCTTCACAAAGTCAACTTGCAGATATTCTCACTAGAGGATTGCGCACTCCAAATTTTGATATAATAATATGCAAGCTAGGATTGGATAACATCTATTCTCCAGCTTGAGGGGGAGTGTTGGAAAGTGGAGCATTTAATGATAATTTCCTTTCCAAGTAGCTTAGTTAATAGTTAGCTGGGTTCAATGTATTTTAGGAAGACGTGATATTTTAATTGTTCTCTTGAAAACAGAATTAGTTATTTATTATCCATGTAATCATTCTGAGTATAAATAAATCAATCTGCTGGGTGGAAGATGAACCTAGAAAGGCATATTCAAAATAGCTTTGCTTCTCTCACTCTCTTAACATATATGAACATCAAAATACACATTTTTTGAATTAAGTGAGTCAGTTCTAATTTTATGATTGCAGATTGCTTTTGGCTTGAACTTTAAATATAATTATTTCATTAAGGGAAAATTTGGGTTCTCAAGTGATGTTATTTGGAGGCCTGGACCAGCTTTTTCTCTGTCAGTACCTCTTACGGTCCTTGAAGACAATAAAATTGTGGTCAGGGATTCATGGATTAGGTCTGATTGCCAGATGTCTTCAACTCATGCATGGAGCCCCTTCACAGAGGAAACATATCTTCTAGAGGAACCCTCTATATCTTTCCTGAGCAAAGGTATTACTCAGTGTTTTTACACTACTACTGAAATATTTTATTTTTCCAAATATGTTTCTGAACACTCAAATACTTCCAGTGGTTTGACAGATGATGGAAGGATTGAGAGTCTCGTTGAAAATGATGTCCTAAAGTTTGAGTCACTCGGTTTAGAAGATCAATTACTTTACAGCAATGATGAAATGGTGATTGCGAATGACAAGGATTTCCAGTCTACTGATGTTCTTTCTGAGAATTACCAGCCTGTTGAGGAACCCTGGCTACATTCATTCCTTTCCATTGTCTCTAACAATAAAATGGAATCAAATGTATCTGAAACTGGTGACACTGCAAAAGAGAAGGTGAAGCTGGCAGATAGAGAACAGTTGTTACTTGAAGAAAGTAGTAATATAATGTCAAAAGACTCCTTTTCCACCGTTATTCTAATTAACTCATCAATATGTACCATGCAAAGAATTGCAGTGCTGGAGGATGAAAAATTGGTTGAATTATTGTTGGAACCAGTCAAGAGTAATGTGCAATGTGATAGTGTATATGTTGGGGTGGTCACAAAGCTTGTTCCTCATATGGGTGGGGCTTTTGTAAGTATTGGGAATTCTAGATCTGCTTTTATGGATATTAAGCAAAATAAGGAGCCATTTATATTCCCTCCATTTCGTCAAAGGACAACGAAACAAGAAATTGATCTCAAGGGAAAAAATGATCACACGTCTCATGTTGTTGATGTATCTGATGGAATATCAGACATAAAATCTGAGGATGGTTGTTTAAAATCTGTACACAATGACTATGATGAGCATGAAGGAGATGATGATTTTTATATTTCAGAAGTTCTTAAGGAGAATGTGAATGGTAGCATGGTTGATGATGAAGTAGAAGCTGACTTTGAGGATGATATAGAGGGAAGTGATGTCCATATAGAAGGAGAAACAAATAACAGTTCTCTTCTTCTTGGCATGAATGGGTCTGTCAACTCTCGTATTTTGCAAACACAAGATAAAAAGAAAGCAACCCATGTGGCTTCTGGAGAAAATAAATGGATCCAAGTTCGCAAGGGAACCAAAGTAATTGTCCAAGTTGTCAAAGAGGACCTTGGTACAAAGGGTCCGACTCTGACTGCTTATCCTAAACTAAGAAGTAGATTCTGGGTATGTGCTCTTTTATGGTTGCACCTTCATCAAGTTTGATTGTATATCATTCTTGTCTTTCATGTAAATTATCTATACCATGTTTCATCTGAATCAGACTCTGACCTGCAGGTTTTGATTGCATGTTGTGATAAAATTGGAGTCTCCAAAAAGATTTCGGGTGTTGAGCGCACGAGGTTGAAAGTTATAGCAAAGACATTGCAGCCTGAGGGTTTTGGCCTCACTTTAAGAACTGTTGCTGCTGGTCATTCTTTTGAGGAACTTCAGAAAGACTTAGAAGGCTTGCTTTCAACATGGAAAAATATAATGGAACATGCAAAGTCTGCTGCTCTTGCTGCTGATGAAGGGGTGGAAGGAGCTGTTCCTGTAATTTTGCACAGGGCGATGGGTCAAACTCTCTCAGTGGTCCAGGATTATTTCAATGAAAATGTTAGTTCTGTTACTAGTTTAGAGTCACTCTATTGATTAGAAGATTGTTTAACTTAACTGTATTTATTTATATTAAAAAGAAAATCCATTTTACATTCTGCTTCTCCTGATTACTTTTTGTCATGATATACTTCAGGTTAAGAAAATGGTGGTCGACTCCCCAAGGACATTTCATGAGGTATGGCATTAGCTACTTGCAAAAGGCTAAGTTGCAATATTAGGACAGGAGCATGTCTGTTTTTATGTGAACAATATTGGCTTTTCTTCCCTCATTGATAGAGTTAATCAACAAGAGTAATTCATTGCAAGAATTGGTTTGTGAACCCAACAGTTGCATAGGCTGTCACATGTCAGTTTACCATTTTCTATTTGCAAAAGCCAATCATAGCCTGGAAAAGTGATGAACTTAATCTTACATCTTACATGCGTACAAGACTTTATTTAAATTAATGATCCTAGGTTAGCATGCTGATCCAGTTGTTTATAGTCAAATAGTGCAATGTGAATGGTATAATTATTTTTTGTAACTTAAAAACTTGTACCATGACTAATTTATGGTTCAATATACAAACTGACACTTCCATTTTGGTGATTTCAACCTTTTCATTTATTCTTCAGGTGACCAATTACCTTCAAGAAATTGCCCCTGATCTTTGTGATCGAGTTGAACTATATGATAAAAAAGTTCCCTTGTTCGATGAATTCAACATTGAAGGAGAGATAGACAATATCCTCAGCAAAAGGTGAAATTTTGTGACTTCTTTTTGTAACTTTTAGTGTGTATTATCCTTGTCCTTATTGTCTTCTTTTTCTTTATTGATATTTTGTTGGATTGTGTTAGAATATCTTTAGAACATCTTCATTTCATCTTAGTATTTTAGAATATATCACGGAATCAATTAGTTATCTAATTGAGGAGGAAATCTTTTTTTTTTTTTGCTCCGCAAAAATAATATATTTATATATATGAAAGTGTAAAAAGAAACAGTACAAGTATAGCATAAGCACAATACAACCTATCAATCAAGGATAGGCACCCATCCCTCCAAAAAAGAATCTCTGCTATTCATCCTACCCAGTATTGCAGAAACCTGCCTTAATATTACTAGACCAAAAATGAAAAGGGATATTAAATCCCTTTTCCAGGTTAGACAACCAAGACCAACAAAAAAATAATACGTCCTCCATCAACTTATGTCTGTTAAAACTAGCAGCATGGAACACCACTTGATTCCTATGATACCAGATACACCATGTCAAGGCTATCCACCAAGTCATCCACCTGTTAGTGATGAGATCCTTAAAATCACAGTATGTGTGTTGAAGGAAATGCTGTTTCGGATTAATTGGGAGTACCGCTTGGATGTTTATCCAAAGCAACGACTCCCACCACAGCGGCAGGACCTTGGGGCAGCTGAAAAAGACATGTGATACATCCTCCTCAGCATGCTGACAGAAAGGGCATCTGTTATCAGCAATTTGTACATTCCTTCTAGCTAGGTTCCTCTTAGTGGGTAATTGGTCCCTCAACAATCTCCATGCAAAGCAAGAGGCTTTGCTTGGGATTTTTAACTTCCACAGACTTATGAATACCTCCTCCTGATTATGTGTGTTTGATTCCCCGTTCAACAGTCTATATGCACTTCCCACTAAGTATTTCCCGCTTAAATCACCCTCCCACACCCAAGAATCCTGTAGCTGATGTTGTATCTGAATATCTTGTAGCTCCTCAATAAAGTTGATTACTGTTGCTATCTCTCCCTCCATAAAGCATCTCCTCCACCTTAGCTTCCATTCCCAGCCTGCATGGGAGATAGACCCCATCTGTTGGATACTGTTTTTCTGTTGCTGTGAGATAAGATATAGTCTGGGATACTTCATCTGCAAAGTGACACCGGTCTCCTTCCACTCATCCTCCCAAAACAGAATCCTAGATCCACACCCAATCTTCCATTTGACATGATTTTGAAACCATCCCTCCTCTACATTACAAGTACTACTCAAATCCCTCCACCATATAGACTCAAACCCGGATCTTCTTGAAGCATCCAGCAACCTCCATCCTCCATACTTTGATTCCAACACTTTCACCCATAAATCCCCATGGTTGAGAAACATGTTCCACCTCCATTTTCCGAGTAATGCAATATTGAACTTCGCAAGATCCCGAATACCCAAACCTCCTTTCTCCTTTGGTTGACATACCTCCGCCCACCTCACCCAAGCTATCTTCTCCGAATCACCATCTCCCCCCCCCCCCCCCCCCCCCCCCCCCCCCCCCCCCCCCCCCCCCCCCCCCCCCCCCCCCCCCCCCCCCCCCCAAATAAAAATCTTCTCTGCAGCCTCACCAACTTGTTCACCACCTTGTTAGGTATCCTGAAAAAAGAAAACAGAAATATAGGGATCGAAGTAAGGACTGACTTTATAAGTATGACTCTACCCCCAAAGGAAAGATATTTTTGCTTCCACTTAGCAAGTTTTTTCTCCCATTTCTTGACTAACGGATCCCATGTCTCACCCCACCTTGGATTAGCTCCAATAGGAACCCCCAAGTATGGAAACGGTACAGACAACAATCTGCAGTTCAGGTAAGAAGCAGCCCTATGAATCCACTGAGAATTTACTCCAAAAGCCCCGAAGCTGCTCTTGGCAAAATTAATCTTCAACCCCGACACCAATTCAAAGGTCCTTAGCATTACTTTGATAGTTTGCACATTAGCCAATGTTGCAGCTCCAAAGAAGATAGTATCGTCTGCGTACTGTAACAAACTAATATCGACTTCTTCCTTTCCGACCAAATAACCTGCATAGCAGTTTTTATTCTGTGCTTCCCTCATAAGACCTGAGAGACCCTCTGCCACTATGTTGAAAAGAAAAGGAGCAAGTGGGTCGCCTTGTCTTAGTCCTCTTTGGGGCGAGAATTGGTCTGTTGGGCTCCCATTAACCAGAATAGATTGAGGCTGATTTCAGGCAGCCCTCCATCCAACAAATCCATTTAGAGCAGAACCCCAACCTTTTCATCATGTACATAAGAAAATCCCAGTTGACTGAATCATAAGCTTTCTCATAGTCAACTTTGAAGACAAGGCAGCTCCTACCTCTCCTTTTGGCCTCATCAACCACTTCATTTGCAACAATGACGCTTTGCAGTAGATGCCTCCCTTCTATAAAAGCAGATTGTCTGGTATCTATTATAGCTGGCAGTACCTTCTTCAATCTAGAGGATAGCACCTTAGCCACAATTTTATACATGCAGCCTATCAGAGATATAGGTCGATATTCATCTAAGCACACCGGGTCATGAACTTTGGGAATCAGAGCTAAAAATGAGGCATTTCCACCCTTTGGAAAAACTCCATTTACAAAAAATTCATCCATGAATCTAAGGAAATCAGGCTGAAGGAGTTCCCAGAATTCCTTGATGAATTTGAAATTTATACCATCCGGCCCAGGACTCTTGTCACACCCACATTCCCATACTGCATCCCTGATTTCCTGTGCATCGAACCTTGCCACCAGCATATTGTTCTGTTGTTGGTCAATGGTCTTGAAATTAACTCCATCTAGCCTAGGCCTTTCCTTCAACGGTTCATCAAACCTCTTCTTGAAGAACAATCTAACTGCTTCTTTTACCCTACATGGCTCCTCCACCCAACAGCCATCTACAAAGACACCCTTGACCTGATTTTGTGTACGCTTCCAATTGATTGTCAAATGGAAAAATCTGGAGTTGCAGTCTCCTTCCTTGATCCACCTTGTCCTAGCCTTCTGTCTAAGAAGTGAAGCATGTGACTGTGCTGCTTTCCATACCTCTGCCTGCAGTTGTTTCCTCTTCATCAACTCCTCCTCATCAAGCTGTCTTGTATCACCTTCCATTTCTAGTTCATTGAGCTCCCTTTCTGCATCTGTTAATCTTTTTTGAGTGTCACCAAAATGCTGTTTGTTCCAGTCCTTAAGAGTCTGTTTCAATCTTTTTAGTTTTTCTTTTAGAACATATCCACCCCAACCAGGGATAGAGGTTGACATCCAGCTTTCTGTAACCACCTTTCTGAAAGATTTATCTTCAAACCAGCAATTCATCATCCTAAACGGTTTAGGGCCCCAATCAGCAGAAGTTGCTGTCAGCAAAATAGGGCAATGATCAGAGAAGTTACGTTCCAAAATCAGCTGAGTAGTGCCTTGCCATTTAGCCAACCACTCCTCAGATACAAAAGCTCTGTCCAGCCTGCTTTTTGCAGTCCCGTTAGGCCTATACCAGGTGAATTTCCTCCCAATAGATGGCACCTCTACCACCTCAAGCTCTGCAATCCAATCATTAAACTCTGCTATTATTCCTGTTTGTGAACCTCTTTGGCAGATACCTATTCTCTCCGATTGTCTCCTAATACTATTAAAGTCTCCTATAACACACCATAGGCCTCCTGAGATTCCATGACGCAGCTGACTGATCTCCTCCCACAGAATTCTTTTTGCTGCTGCCTCGCACGGCGAATAAACATTCACAAGGGAAATTCTGATGTTGTCTACAGCCCATATACCTTCCATGTAAATAAATCCATTTCCCATTATTTTCTTTTCTAGTTTAAAAGTAGCCCCACTCCATACACACAACAGTCCTCCAGCATTGTTTACAGCTGGTTGAAATTCCCATCTAACATCATCATCCCCCCACACTGCTTGACATATCATTCTATCTATATTTTCTTTTTTAGTTTCTTGTAGGCACAGCATATCCACCTTTTCCTTGTGAACCAATTTCCTAATGGATGACCATTTTACACCCCTCCCCAAACCCCTTACATTATATGATAGAACCTTCATCATAAAACTTCGCTGTTTCCCATCTTGAGGATCCCATTATTATCTCTTTCCTCCATGTCAGACATCATCTTAACCATATCATTGTGGTTACTATAGCTTGCACCTATCACAGTTGCCAAGGCCCAGTCTCTCTCAGGCTGGTTCTTAATCATCACTTTTTATTATGTTTTGTTATTTAATTAGGGTTAGTTATCTTTTTGTATTAGTAGACTTGTAATTGTAATAATAATACCAGTATACTACACTAGTACTTCAATTAATATTAGTATAAAGAGGAACATTGGATTAGTATTTTGTGTCATGATGCATCGCAACAAATCAATATCAATCTCAGATTATTGGCTTATTTTTCTGTTTTACTACTTCCTTACCTAAACTCTAATTCCAACAGACTGCTTATATGTAAACCAACTTAGTGTGATATAAAATGTAGCAGGTGATGATTATTATTTGTCAATTTTTTTAAGCTAACAGCAAAACAAAATTGGTTTTTAATCATGTTGTTCTTGGTGTTATTTGGGATAAAATAATCATAATTGACCTTTTCAATTATAAAAGGCTTTCTTAAAGCAAATTCTTAACCATTTCTTCCTGATATCAAATAATTGAATATTCATAAGATACCCAGTGTGATTAAAAATCAGAATGTTGTTATTGTTAAAAAGAATAGAAGAAAATGCCAAAAAGAATATTGTTATTGTTAAATGGCAGTCCCCCCTCCCCTGATATTTTGTATAAAATGTCAATTGATCCGGCCTTCCTGGACACTTAGTATTAAAATACTTAACTTGATAGCTTTCTTTATGCTGATCAATCTATAGGGTTCCACTTGCTAATGGAGGTTCTCTAATCATTGAACAAACTGAGGCATTAGTTTCCATTGATGTAAATGGAGGACACGGGATGCTTGGTCATGGAAATTCACAGCAGCAAGCTATTCTTGATGTCAATCTTGCCGCTGCAAAACAAGTATGTTAGATGCGACACTCTATTATCATTTATTTGTCCATCACATAGGCTTTTCACTTTAGTACGATAAAGTTTGCATTTTTCTTGTTCTGCTGACAAGTACTGTTAACTGTTTATTCTTCAATCTTCATTACTTTCTTCCATTTTTATAATATATATTCAGAACATCCTTTAAAGTGGAGTGCTTCACCTTAAATCCTGATATATTTCTGAATTGTCAATGAATTCCTCTTCACAAGAATTTCAGGGATGTTTCAAGAATTTTAATATTTAATTTGGAGTTAACCTTTGGTCTATTGTCCATATAAATTTTATACACTATCATGTAAAAAATATATACTGTGAAAATAAGATATTTTACTTTCACCAATACTAATCCGTGGTGGCATATTGTTCTATGGCAGTCTTGAGTGTTTTACACTGACATTGGATATAATGTACATTCTTTATTCTGTTGTTTTAGAAGACTTTAGTTTAGAATGATAATGATTTCCAGTTTAGATTAATGCGACAATGTGGTTTATTGAAGTTGAACAATTTAGTGTTCTTTAGCAGTTAATTGAAATTGAGTACCAACAATATCTATAAAAAGGTTCTTTTTTTTTGATCGGCCTATAAAAAGGTTCTTTACTTCATGCTAGGCTTAAGTTAATTTGTCTCATTTGATAGTAAGGAGATAGAATCATGATCTTTTGGAAGAAATGTAAATTTTATCATTATGCTGATCTGTATTTGAATGAAGGGCTAATGAAGGAAAAAATTATTAAATAGGGTTTGTACTAGTCGAAGCTTCTAAGAAGAAAGACATTTTAAAAGGCTATTTTTACTCAGTATTCCATTCCATTAATCAAAGTTTCCTGGTTCACAACTTCCATACTAATCAATGTAGCACTATAACCTCTTATTAAAAGAATTTACAAGATCAAGGACCCAATGATAATTTTTTTAGTTTAGGCCTTAGGGACCTAATTAAAAATTCCCAAATAGTTTAGGGACCTATTGATTAATTTAACTTAAGTAGATAAATGGATAGAATGGATATTTATACTTGTGGCATTACATACATATTAGAGAATTCTATATTTACCCTGACAATCTTGTAAGATAATTCATGGAGTTATATATTTCATTATTGATTCTATTTCATCTTTCTGATTTTCTTTTTTTAAGTAAAAAAAAATTCTTGTGCCCTTGTTTTCTTTTGCAACATTAATTCATGTGAAGCAGTATAATTTTTTAATAGAAATAATGTGTTACAGATTGCACGGGAGTTGCGACTACGGGATATTGGAGGCATCATTGTGGTAGATTTCATTGATATGAGAGATGAGGGTAAGTAGAAATCTCCCACTTGTTTGTGCATATTAAGTATTGAGTTACGGAAGAAGGCATCTCATATTTTTAAAACATTTTAGTATTACTGTCTGGAGTTTTAAAATCACAGACTAAAGCTTTAAATAATCCTACTTTGTAGTTTTCATGGCATTATTTTGTTATTTTTAATTTTTTTTTTTTTTTTGTCGGATAACGTTAATTGTTAGTTTGTTAGTTTTTGTTAGTGGAAGGGATTCAAACCCATTACCTCTCCCTCTCCCTTTCTCCCTCCAACCACCAAGCCAACCTTATAACTCCTTGTTATTTTTAATAGTGACATATGTAAAACTGCATAGCTTTTAATCTTCCATTTATAAGCTCACAAGTCATGAGTCATGACTATCACCATGCAAAATTTGTCAACCTAAATTGTAAGCATGTATGATATTATTTACATGCTTGCAAATTAAGTTATCATTGGCAACAAAGTTCAATTATTGATGGATTATTTGGTTTGAATTTGATACAATCAAATTTTCTCTCTAGAGAAATGCTAGCAACACTTTCTCTAACATCCTCTTTTGAACACACTCTTTGCTATTGACTGAAAATTGTTGGTAATTACAAAATTTTGTGGGTCCCGCTTCTTATTTAATGAGATCCATTAACGATTTTGTAGTTTCCAATAAGTTTTAACCATTAATAAAGAGTGTGTGATAGAACTGGACTAGAAAAGAGAGAACGAAAGAAAAACAAAAAGTGCAGTATTATTGAATTGGAGCTTCCAACTCCTAAACTCAAAACAAGTGATTTTCGAGGAATCACTAACCTCCAACAATGTTTCAATTTCCCCTTTCCTAAACCCTCTAACAGACTATTTATAATCTCCCCTTAACAACTACTAACCAACAGTTAGTTATAACTAACTAACAATTAGCTATCCTAACTGTTCTCAACTAACTGTCAGTTTCCCTCCAAGGGACCCTCCTAGAGTACACCTATCCCCATCTTCTGTCTCTATCAGTGTGTTAGAAGGAGTGTAATTGAGTGTGTTGTTTTTTTTTTTTTTTTTTTTTTTAAATTGAGTGTGTTGTTAGCACTCTTCCTCTCAAACAGTATTTTCATGGATTGAAATGTTTTTTTTCTTCCTGTTAACTATTCTCCTTTTTTCCATCTGATTGAAACGTATTTGATTTCTACTTAAAACCTGTAAGGGCTTCCATAAAGGCTGGACTGCAATTACAAATTTATAAAATTTACTCAAACTTTTTGTGCTGGAAAGTGGTAATGAGAACATCTTACTCTCTTCCTTTTCTTTGTGAGCCTGTATTTCCACCTAGTTGGGCTGAGTTCTTACAAGATGTGATGGATTTTATCTTGAGGAAAATATCCCTAAGTTAGGCGGCCTTGTTCATTTTGTTTTCTCAGTATGAACTTCTAAAAAATTACGATCTGCTGAGTTTGAAATATGAACGTACTGGCTTGCAACTGTCTTTAGTATAATATTACCCTAAATTTCTGGATAAATGAAATGTACAAAAATAGTTTTATATCTCTAACAAAGTCCTTTGAAGTGAAGATCTACTGAGTTTGAAATGTGAACAAAGTACAGACTTGCAACTATCTTCAGTATAAATATAATAGACCCTAAGTTTCTTAATAAATGCCAGGGTTAAGTAGACACTTGGTCTGTTAGATCCTTAATAACATGTCAGAATGTCTCTTCCCTACAAGCTTTACTTGTTAAACAAAACCCATACTGGTTTTGAAATTTGTGACATCTCTCTTCAATGGGAAAAATAGTATTAGTTCTCCTTCTATCAGATGTTGTACCTACTTTTGTATACTGTGTTCTCTTTTGTTTGAGAATCTCAATATCACTTTGTACACAGAAATGATAGCATCAATATTTTCAGAAGAACTGTAATTGGCCTAACCAATCTGTATAGGGATGCAAAATATTTTGGAGCTCATCTGCAGTCAACTCTTCTATAAAACCAGTAGTGGGGCCCTAGAAGTCCCACTTAAGTTTTAAGTTGTACTATCTCCGTCCCTATATACAGAGACTCTTTTTTGAGAAATTTGTTTGTCCCTTTTTATAAGACGCCATTTAAATTGTCTATTGCATAAATTACTTTTTGACCAAAATACCCTTAAATCCTTAATTACTTCACTATTTTGTAATCAACAAACAATGAGTTCTATAAATTAATAAGATTAACTCATTCTTTCTCTTGTGAGGATTGAGGAGGGTGACTAGTGCATATTAATTAATTAGGTGAAAATAGTGAGATGATGAAATAATGCAAATTGTTAACAAATTTAATGTCACTAACTATACTAACCAACTTTTTTAATTCCTGTGAATTAGTTGAATGGGTCTTTTATATAGAGGGACAAATGTAGTACACAAATTAATAATTTATTTAAAAATGAATTATTTTCTCGACTGTATTATTTTATTCCTGGTTTCTGGATTCAGTTATTGGCCCTCATTTTTGTCTGTCTGGACTGCTGTAGTTAATTCTTCGAAGTTCAAACTTAAGTGCAGAAGAATAAGAGATGCAAGAGAAAATAATTATAAAAAAGAAAATAAATAGACAGTCAGTGATTGGATCACCTGATTTTTGCTATCAAGTTTGTGGTTGCCCCCACGCCAAAGTCGTCAGGTTGTCCAGGGACTTTGTGCTTTAAAGCCACCTAATGCCACATCAGATGTTAGTTTTGCCTGATTTTCATTACGTTGGAAATGTAGAATCCTATTCTCACCCTGTGTTCTCATTATGTACCTTCATGGAGTGAGAACTGGTAGATGTAACTGATTATGCCTCAATGGCTCAATGTAAACAATCTCACTAATGTTTTAATATTCTTATGTTTAAGTTGGTGAATGATATGAGTATGAAATAGTTCAATTTTTATGCCACTGTGATATGACATACCCCTTGGTGGTATTATTCTCAAGGTCCTTATCAATATATTAATTTATTAAATTTGGATTCTTCTTGATCAGCAAATAAAAGATTGGTCTATGAAGAAGTCAAGAAAGCCATTGAGAGAGATAGATCAATGGTGAAGGTCTCTGAATTGTCTAGACATGGACTTATGGAAATAACTCGAAAGAGGGTATGTTGCTTGTCTATGGTGAATATTAGCCATTTGTTATCCCATTATCAGAGACAAGTGTGGAAATAGAAAGATGTGTTTCAAATGAAACTTCAAGCGACCTTTCCCCTTTTTCTTTTGTATATAATAATTTTCCAATGGTTTTATTCAAGTATAACTTCTCAAATAGTATGCCAAATTTACCGACCACCATCTTTCATGCTTGCTTCAACTCAGACATGCTAAAATGGCTATAGATTAAAAGAATAATGCTTGAACTACATTTTTCTTTTTTAAGTTGCATTCCCTCTGATAATTGTGGGCACAGCACTCAGTTAAGTTTAGTAAGATTTATTAAAATGAATTACCAATGTGTGACAGGTTCGACCAAGCGTGACATTCATGATTAGTGAACCATGTGCCTGTTGCCATGCCACAGGCAGGGTGGAAGCTTTAGAGACGTCCTTCTCAAAGATTGAACAGCAAATCTGTCGGCTTCTTGTAAGTAGACATTTTCAATTTAATAATTTTGTTTCAGCCATAAATCATGGGGACAAAAAAGCCTTGAACCTAAGTGGGACATTGAAAAGTTCTATTTGACATTTCCTTAAGCCCCTATAACCAAGAAAGTTGTATATATTATATAAGATGGACTTTAGGGTCTCCCTGTTGACCTGTCTTAGTGCATATTACCTGCTGCAATGTATTTTTCTTCTTTTCTCTTGTTTATTGGTAATTTGTATCACTAGATCATAATAAGGCTCTGTTCATTTGTCATAGTATTGCTACTCATTGGAGTGACTAGTGAGTGTGATTTCTTGTTTGTTGTCATTCACATCCCAGGCAACAATGGACCATAAGGCAGACCCTGAAAAACCCAAGTCATGGCCAAAATTTATTCTGAGGGTTGACCATCGTATGTGTGAGTACCTGACTTCAGGGAAAAAGACAAGACTTGCAACATTGAGCAGTTCTCTCAAAGTCTGGATTCTCTTGAAGGTATAACTGATTAGTGGATAGTTGCTATGCTTGTACACTTTTACCATGCTTTTATATTTATCAATTCAAGTTACTTTTAGTATAATATACCTGCTATTGCTTACGGGAAGTATCGGAAGGGTTGGTTTTACTTTGCAAAGTGTGGGGGCAAATCCTTCAGTGCCATGATGATGATGATGATCATAATAATAATAATAATAATAAATTGGATTTGGATCCTCTATTTTAGGAATGCTTCCTAGATGTTATCCTTCACTGCATATTACATTTCTGTTGAGTGAATTTAGAAGCTAGGTTGGAATTTTATTTAATGGTGTAATTTTTTTGTCATAGATTTTTGGTGTCAAAGCCTATATATTAAATGTGATTTTGTGTTTGATAAAGCAATACTATGAAGATGACTGTGTCTCATTTAATTCTCATAGGCTTATAATTTTCAAATCCTGCATTGCTTAGCAGTGATTATCTGTTTGTAATCTTTTAGGTTGCCAGAGGGTTCATTAGAGGATCGTTCGAGGTCAAACCATTTACAGATGACAAGGTGGAAAAAACCCAGCATAAAGTTGCCATTTCAATGTTAAGATCCTCAGAGGCCAGAACCAAAAAGCCTGGCCAAAATGTGACTCTTGTTCAAGTAAAAAAAATCAAAGGCTAGGGGAAAATAATCAGTTCTTCCTTGAAATAGCATTTGATCTAGCTCCACATGAATTTTGTCTGTGCCATACTTAGGGAGAAAAACTAGGGTCACAGGGTGGAAGGGCAAAAATAATCTGAGTTCACCTTTTGAGAGCAAGTTAGAAACAAGCTGCTATAAGTTCAGCTTTCAGGCGGGTATATACCACCCTGAAACTGATCACAGTGAGCAATTTTGTTTGTAAAGAACGACACTTTTTTTCTAATTGATTACAAGTAGCAGTTTTCACATCATTTGAAACAAGTGCCATGGAAGGATAAGAAAGAGAAACTGGGGAATAGTTCCCGCCGGAGCAAATAGTTCAAGAGTAATGCTAGTGTCATCACAAAAACAATAGCATGAGCAGAGTTATGAATGTTTCAAAAGAGCTATCCCCATGAATTTCATCTTTGTACATCATTTCTTTGATATTATTCTTAAAGTAAATTACACTGAGACTCCTTTAGATTTTGTCAAATTTCTTTTGATACTTTTTTTTCTTCTCTTCTACATTAATCTCTTTAATTGTTTGAAAAACATTATACCAAAATTGCAATTTAATCAAAATTTGGATATTTTACTATTGTTATAACTTTATTAGATAAGCTGCCCTTTAAGGCCTTTAACTATTTTTTTGAAAAACCGTGACCTGACTATTAGTATATAGACTTTGAATTAAAAAAAAATGTACATTGATTAAAAATTAGTAAAGAGGCTTGATCAGAATTAGGCTTGATATAAGTTAGACAATAATTTTGGGGCGTTTACTTCCTATACCATTCCATTTTCTAATACATCCACCAATAAGAGTGTAATATTGATATTACCCTTTATTAAAATCTTAAAAACCTTATGCATTGAGCAATTTGTAATTCGTATGAATCATATGGATTGATCAATTTGTAAGTTAAAATATATTTTATGAAATTTTTTAACATAATGACGAATGACTTTCGCGTTATTAACGTAATGCTTCAACCAACTGAGCTAATAGGTCAATTATGTTAAAAAATAATTTATGTCGTTATATATAATACTAAATTTTTTAATGTACATTCAATACACATATAAGTTTACATAATAATTTTTGTAATAATTATTTTTATCTAATAATTAAAGTATTTTTTCCATATAAAAATCATAGATTTAAACAAAAATTATAGTTTTAAATAAAAATTTATGGGTTTAATAAAAATTATTAAACCTGTAAATACATATTTAATTTTTTATTAAACCTTTAAATTTTTATTAAACTATGATTTTTATTTAAAACTATGATTTTTATATGTAAAAAAAATACAATAATTTTAGCGTAAAAAATACAATAATTTTAGAGTAAAAAAATATATTAATTATTACAAAAGTTATTATATAAACTTATATGTGTATTAAATATACATTAAATTTTTTAGTTTTATTTATAACGACATTAATTATTTTTTTAACATAATTGGTCTATTAGCTTAATTAATTGGAACGTTAATAACGCGAAGTTCCCAGGTTCGAGACCTGAATTATAATCTGTATTTAAAAATAATATAATATTATACATTAAAATAATGAGAAAAAAGATGTAATGTAAAAAAATAATTATAGTCATCAAATCATAATCCATCATGTATGATAAATTATTTAACTTTTAAAATAGTTATTTTAAAATAATTCAATCAGTGATTTATGATTGAATGACACTCTCAATGCACATAATACATATATTAAACTTTTAAATAATAAACCCCGTATAAAAAAAGTAATAAACTCATTTTTTTAAATAAAATGATATTAAGTAAAAAAATTAAATTAGTATGAAATATCATATTACATATTACATATACAAGTATTTGTTTTAAAAACATTTTAGAAAATATTTACAAAAAGCTTTTTTATTTTGAAAAAACCGATTCAAACCAATTTTTAACATCGATTTTTACCTAGTTTTGACTATATTCGGCTTTTTCTTTGACAAAACCTTCATTTTTTGCGATATAGAATATCCTAAGTTGTCTAGTCTACTTCAGTTGATCAGTTCTTAACTCGTGGTTTTTAAACATGCCGGTCCAATTTTAAAAACTATCGATAGAAGAATCTGTAACATCACAATGAATTTCAAAGAAAATGAAAGAATCTATAACATCACAATTCCTAAATGCCATCGCAGTTTCCTAACAGCGATAAGAGAAAATGACGTTCACATTGAAAACTCAAAGGAATTTGGTGAAGCATTTTATTTACCTTGTATTGAATTCATCTACTCATGAATTATTTATGTCCTTTTATGTGTTTTCTGGTATAGTGAAAGCTTAACTAACTTTATGTTTTCTACTTAATGTTAATCTGCCCCTAACAACTTCAGATGCACATTGAAAGCTTCCCTAACAGCCCTTTCATATTGTCTTGATGGCAATGAAAAAACATTTCAATCTATGGAAAATATCCACCTTGTCTTTTTCTTTTGGGAAATACTTTTCTCCTCCGTTTACATCATTGGCATGCCTCAATACAGGAAACAAAATCAAGTACTAAAAAAAACATGACCAACACCCCTAACAACTGAAAATTGAATTATATCTTAGAATTTCTTGTAAACTGGAGTGGAAATGCAAGAGAGAAAATAATATATACACTGATAGCGTAAATGATTTTCACTGTTATCAAATCATAATTCGCTATCTATGATAAGTATGTTAATTTTTACAATAATTACCTTAAAAGTCATGTACATGTCAACCATGATTTTGATTGGTTTTTACACTACATAGAAATTAAGCTCAATGCAAAAAGGGAAAGCACAAATAAAAAATCAGCATAGGCAGTTTTGTTTCAGTCATCCACAAGGCTAATACTTAGATATAAGGGATTTATGAACGAAACAAATTTAATTAAGAACATCAAAACTTCCACGCAGTGTGATTAAAAACTTCCAATGCCAGGGTTCCTCACTGCTAAGGCTAAATGATACAAATTCTCAAATGCAACACATATAACAGCTAAAAGTACATGAGACTATGAGAGTATATTTCAATATATCAAATATTGCAGTTCCAAATCTCACATTAGTTTGCTGCAACATTACAGGTATTAATACCATCCTTGCAATCACTGGTCAAATCATTGAAAGTTTCAAGCTGCTTTTTACCTCTAAAGAACACTTCTGTATCAATGGACACTCTCATGTAACCATCGAATTCAACTGGAATGCCATTATTGAGTTTTGTTGTCTCAGAGTACCATTCACTATTTTCATCCCAAAGCTCCTTGTACTCATCAAGAAAATGAGTGGTATACTTATCTTTCAGAGGGTCGAAGAAAGATGTATCAGGTTCATTTGTTGCAATGTAGAGGTTCCTTCCTTCGTCAATCTTGTCGCGCAAGGTTGAGAGAAGTGCATCAGGGGAGGTGTGTGCATCAAGATTTGGCCAAAGCTCCTTGTTCCTTGCCTTTTCCCCCCTCACAACATGAACAGAATCATAGTCCCAGTTCAACTTTGAAGATATTGCAGATACTATATCCATCAACCGCCTTGATTTCCATAACAAATGCCACGGCCTTTGCACGACTGATTCTGTCTCTCCTTCACAGACTCTATACCAGTAGTTATCCGGCTCGACAGATCCAAACTTCCTCATGATCAAGGCATCCTTCACATCCATAAGCTTCATGGGCGTGACCCTGAAATCCTCCACAAGATGAAGACTCATCCCATCTTTTTGTTGCCATTGCTTCCAATCTGCCCAAAACTGTTCCTTGTCCAACACAGATGCCGCCTCCTTTAAATGCTCAAAATCAAAGTAGAACCTGAAATCTTTGCCCTCCTCATCCTGCTTCGATGATGTGTAAATCGAAGACAGACATATGCTCAAATCCATAATCAATGTTCGGTTCAGGTACTGAGCTTCCCCGAGAGCACACAAGAAACTCCACAAGTAATGATTCATGCTCTTGCACCTGTCTCCACCACCCTCATAAAGCAAGTATTTACCATGACTAAACGAACTTTCAGACTCGACCACAGGGAGGCTGTCATTAACAATCTCTCCAACAACAGGTAACGTGTTCGCCTGGTACATATCCAGTGGCGTCTTCTCTAACCCAGCTTTCTGATGCTTCTTCCTCTTCCTTGCATTGACACCAGTATGGTACTCCCCAATGCTAACAACACTAAGCGAACAATTTGCAGACCTGTCAATCACAAATCTCCTATAATCCTTATAAAACGCAGCAGCCTTCCCTTCCTTCGGCCTAAACCGCCATGCCATATCACAAGTGCTGTCATTGGAACCACGAACCGGCTTCCCAAATCGGTAAAAATGGATGTCCTGAAACTTTTCAATTGTTGCCCTCATCATCAAATGAAACACCTCAGGGTCCCTACAATCAATAGGGCCACTAACATCACAATCAGAAGCCACGGCCCCATCACCGGCATCAGTAATTTCTGCACTAGCCAAGACATCAACATCAGTTGAGTTGATAATGGAGCCAAACACAGTTTCATTAGCAGCCATGAAATCCTCCCCTGTTCTCGCAACACTGTTATCAGACTTGAAAGTGGCATTGGATTTGGAAGTGAGGAATGTGGTGATCTTGGTTGAAGGGTGAAACAAGGGATCCTCAGGTTCATAAGTGGCAGCCATAATGGTGAAAACCAAAACCCCAAAAACAAAAAATGAGAAGCAAACGTTCCCAATCATGGCCATGGCATTCTGACCTAAATTCTCAGGCCTGAAACTCCCAGTTCGGGAAAATGCAGCCCGACCCAACATTCTTCTTGTGTATCAAATCACCACGGAGTTATGTACCCTACATGAACATGAAAAAACAATGATACCAAGTAAACTATAATGGATTAAGACAACAAAAAGGGTTTAAAGTTCGCATTTTCATTAGAGAGAAAAAAGATGAAACGAACAAGTAATGGAATTTAAAGATCTGAAAATGAATGGAAACAGAATAAAGCTAAATCTTAATTCCCATTTATCCAAATTACAAGATCTGAATGCAGAATTGATGATAACTAACCTCTTATTATCTTGACAAATGAGGGATGAAGGGCATCACTGACACCCTCTCTCTCTTTCTCTCACTGAGTCAACCAAAGGTTTTTGTCCTGCCTATGTATATGCAATAATGCAAGTTGTCAACACAAAAAACGAATTTTTTATATTATCTATAAAAAAAACAAATTTTGATAATTAAATATTAGAAGAAAAAAAGAGAGAAAGAAGATGATAGTAGTATAATAAGATTGTGATAGAGTAAAAGTGAGTGGAATGCGCACCATGGAAAATGGAGGCAGAAAATGACGTGAGAAGATTGAAGAGCTTGGCGTAATGCGCATCCGTGCATCATGTGATATAGTATATTACATTATTACTATGATTATGGTTATAATAGTAAATGTATATCAGTCCTCATATTTATGTAATTTTTGTTCGTCTTTCTGTTAATAAAAAGATGAAATTGTTAATTTTTTTTATCAAAAATAATTAATTGTTAATGAGAAATTTGAATTCACATATCTATTTCTCCCTTCCTTTCTTATTTATTATCAACCCAAATTTATATTTCTTGATCAAATTATTAGCTGATTCACAACCTTAGTAAAAAGATGAATTTGTTGATTAAATTAATCTATATATTTTATACTTATTACAAAATAAAAATAAGCGCTAGTAAGATATTTTTGGTTTGTATATTTTTCTCAATAAATTGCAATGCGATGGACACGATTTTATGAATTTATGATATTTGTTTGTTGGTGACATAACATAAGAACATGGCAGCTTTAGCACATACTACTATGGTAGAGTACTTGGTCACCGACAATGGAAAAAAGGTAAATTGAGAAGTGAAGAATTATGACTACACTGTGATGTTCCCAGCTGATGAGGGCCCATCCTACCCATCTGTATAGTTAAGGATAACTATTTAGAGAGAAGGAGATTAATGATTGTCTTTGATTGTAGCCAAGTATGTGGAAAAACTTGACAAGCATAGAAAAAGAAATGTATAAGTATACATACTCGTTTATCTTTTTCAAAGATTTCTTCATCCTCAGTTAATGTACTCTCCTAATCTCTTCTCTTTTATAAGGAATTTTTAATCTTTATTAAAGAAATTTAACATGGAATATAAAATATTTTTCCTCATAAAATTCCTATATTCTAATTCATCTGTGACTTGTTACTTATTCACTTTAACTACCAACTTTATAGCTACTATCTAGTTTTTCAGATAGCTTTTAAATTTCCAATTGGCTTTTTAACTACTTTTACGATCATATCCTTAATTTAAAATAAGTGATGTCCCATGTTACATCCATTGATTGATCTAGAGTACATATAATTAGCAATCTTTCACAAGTTCATGTTCATGACTCGGTGAAAAAGAAATACATGCAAAGACATACTCATTTATGTATGTGCAAAGCACAGCATCCTGGTCGAAGTAATGAGGTGCAAATGATTAATCGAGAGTGATGAGGTCAACAGATCAATCCCAAGTTAGTCTGGTAAAAATCATTACACTAGTCATGTAGAGCAGTTTAGACTCACTTTGCATGGTGATCTAATTAACACACTAACTTGCCCCCCAGAGAAAAAAAAAATAAGAACACATATGTACAAGTTAAAACTCAATTGTGCAGTTGCTTGATGAGGGAAAAAAGGTACACATCAAGTGGATGGAATAGAAGGAGTACAAGATGCAGCCCTATGCTGGATGCAATTCATGCTGTGTTCCATACTCCTTTGAACCATATCTTGCAATAACCGTTTGGCAGTTTCAGCAGCTTTATCTGCTCCATCTACCCGTTCAGCAATGTCATAAACAATTTTCTCCAAAACTGAAGAGGTTAGTCTTTTTTCTGGGGGAGAATCTCTGAGCAAATCCAGAAGCACGCGTGCTCTATCTTGAGCTTCAGCTGTGCCCTCCACTGTCAGACGTAACAGACCCGGAATTGCTCCTTCTTTAAGAATCAGTTCCCGATATTTATCTCGACAGCTTTGACATAATGATAGTAGAGTTCCAACAGCATGTTCTGTGCTGACAAGTGATCCATCTTCAACTGTCTCTACTAGCGTTAAGATTCCACCATCTGCAATTGAGATTGCAGTTCGTCCTTCTTCAGAGTTGGAAAGGATTTCAAGCAGTGCTGTGGCTTTTTCTGCAAACTTGGAATACTTCTTGCACTCTTTAAGGAGGTTGAGCAGAGGGAAAACAGCACTTGCATCAAGAAGTTCAATGGAATTCTCAATGCCAGTAGAAAGATTATGGAGGGCTGTAACAGCATCAACTTTGCCTTGAACACTTCCAGATTTGAGAATCTGAACAAGGAGAGGTCCGGCTCCAGAAGCAGCAATAATGGGCTTGTTGGATGTGGCGGCTGACAGTGTCAATATTGCAGCCGTAGCTAATTCTCGCATACCGCTATTTTGCATCTTGAGGAGCTCCACCAGTGGAGGCATGGCACCATCTGTCACTATTTTGACCTTGTTTCTAACAAATATGAAGTCCAAAATGTTATACAAAGAACTAATTTCTAAGAGAAATATAACTTATGAAAAGCAGGACCCAAAGCATAAAATCAGAGAGGAATAACAACAATAAGAGTAGTAAAAGAATACATTGAAGATAATACAGATTGCAGAATGCTTCGACCTTGTTAGGCACAATGTATCCAGTAAACATGAATTTTCTAGAGTTGAAACAAAAAATAATACTTAAAATATACCATACCCAAAAATGTCCAAGTCATCACCCAATCAGGCAAACTAGTAGTCGAACATATGCAGAAGCAATCGTACTAATGATCACAGGATCTATAATAACTAACAATTGGTTCTCTCAATTATCAGTACCATATCACCGGGAAATCAATATTCATTTCATATTAAAAAAGAGTAAAAACCTTCAAAAAAAATTTAACATCACTAGCATCTACATTTTAACAAGCCAATAGAGAGAGTAGTCCTGCTCACTAACGAGACTCACAAGAAAAATCAATTAACTAACCTAACATTTGGAATTGACCAATTTCTCCATGGAGCATTTTGGTTACTAACAAAGGATGGAGTTAAAAATCCATTCAACCAAAGCTCAAAAGAAAATGAAAAACATAAGGATCAACAGGTGGGCATCTTGCACTTATTGTCAAATTGTTTTCTTCGCCAATTGTAGAAAAACAAAATGGAGAATCCGGAAAAAAAAAAAAAAAAAAAGAAGGAAAACTGACTGGCAAATAGTTGTTTCCTATTCATCATTCCAACTTTCCAATGACATACAGATAAAGTAATTTTAGCTTCTGAGGTTCCAGGATTCCAGATTACGACCATATATTTGTTCAATGCTTCATGAAACAAACTTTTTGGCTAGTTTATTACACCCAACTGCAGGAGACATTAAATATTACATACTTGGGGTTATTGTCCTTGAACTTCATCAAGTTGCTCAACATTGAAAAAATCTGCCAAATTTCTGTTTCATCCTATGGAACTGTTTCAAATGTCGAAGCTAGACAATAGGAAGATACAAAGGTAATGCTAATGCCACATCATCTAAAAATTCACTAGCATCAAATTGAGAAGCATGTTTAATACTTATAGTAGGTAATCTATATACACGGAATATTTCTCTTCCTCTGGTTAGTAGCATCACAATCACAGGCTCACAGCTGCTGGTTCAGTAAGGACATGACTTCTGAGCAGAAAGATGTGGTGCAACTATGAAAAGTGTCTAAACATTTTCTAACTTCTAGTATATGGTTATCAAAATCACACAAATTGTATGATTCAAATTATGATTCAATATGATGTTCTTGGTGGTTGACTCAGATTGCAAGGTGAATTGAAATCAACTCAGAATCACACCTAGAATTGTTGAAATAGCTTCTGAATCACAATAATCACATTTCTGAGTCGAATAGTGCAATGTGTGCATGCCCAGGTCACATGTAAAAAGAGGTCGGGCCACTGTGACCTGTTTCTAAAGAATTGATTTTTAGTTTTTTTTTTTTTTTTTTTTGTAGTTATTTTATAAGATTGGAAGAAAACTGAAGAATCTTTCCCTCCCATGATTCCAAAAGATGGTCCCCAACTCTGCCATTTCCAGTTGGATGTTTGGACATGTTCCCCCCATACCCATTGGTGCTTTTTATGCTTTGTTTTTCCTCCCACAGTGCTGCACAGGTTGTTGGTCCCCCCCCCCCGGCGTCCCTTTCTTCCATTTTTTTTAATAGGTTCCTACTCTTTGTCATTGCTGTGATTT
>PYAF01002102.1:456991-470882 GCA_007407185.1 Glycine tomentella
TCCCATGATTCCAAAAGATGGTCCCCAACTCTGCCATTTCCAGTTGGATGTTTGGACATGTTCCCCCCATACCCATTGGTGCTTTTTATGCTTTGTTTTTCCTCCCACAGTGCTGCACAGGTTGTTGGTCCCCCCCCCCCGGCGTCCCTTTCTTCCATTTTTTTTAATAGGTTCCTACTCTTTGTCATTGCTGTGATTTTTTTCAGCGGGGTAAAATGGGAAAAAACAAAGAAAAAGGGCATTGAGGTAATTTGGAACCACTCTAAAAGTGTTCAGTTCTTACACACATAGGCTTTCAGACAAATGAAACGGTTGTTCGCATAATTGTTGGGGTGGTGTTACAAGGATGAAGCATCACCTTGCTGGAACTGTTCCTGACGAAGTTAGAAATAGATCTTTCTGAAATTGCTGGAAAATAAAGAAAAAGTTGAAGATGGTAAGACGCAAATAGTCAACAATGTTTTGAAACACGCAACTATGTACCCAAGATGCTAATACATAAAAGGTAACATCTGAGTCATTTGCTAGGAAGAAGAAGGAACATCTATGAAACAAGAATGAATGTTGAATGATAGAGTTGGTGATTCACAGCATTTGCAAAAATGTATCTATGGTAATGCTTTTGATACCAGAGGACAAGGATGAATTAAGTGACATTGATCTTGGGAATGATGAATGAGATAATCATTAGATTAGCTTATGTACTGTAACATGTGTCATCTTTATTGATATTTTCTTTTGAGGGGTTGAACCCCTTAAACTTGTACAGTTGTTCTTTTTTGTAATTTTGATTTATGAGTTGAAACTTGTCTTATTTTGAACTTTATACTTTTCAATTTATTGGTTATGCAATAAGTTATTGGACTTTAAAATGCTGATATATCTGTAATGTTTTAAATGTTTCTTTACATGAAAAATATATTTTTTTTTATCCATTGTTTGGGTACTGGGTACTGGGTAGTGGACCATGTCAAGGCAATGAGCCAAACCCCATCTATGCCAATTCTTACCCACTTAATCAGATAGAACTCACATATCCATCTACCACAGAGACCCAAATCATTGTCCTCATTTTCAGCCTATTTCCTCTTTCAACTAATTTTTTTGAGGGGAGCCTTTTTGAAGGGTTTTCAGGACTGGGTCACGGCGTCACGCAAAACCCGAGCTGGTTTTGGGGCACATCCTGCTTGTGCCAGAATCATACAATTCATGAACAGCAAGCAATTCATCTGGGATTCCTGCGATTCATCACCCAATTCAAGCACCAAAATGATTCAGGATTCACAGCACGATTTGTATCGCCATGACCCAGTACCTGATTGGGCATATCATAAGATGCAATTTGACCATCCTGTACCTGATTCTAATAAATACTCCCCCACCAAAAACACATGCCAAAAAGGAGTTGGCAGACTATTAACAGAATTTCCTAATTTATCACAATAATCATTAGGAGGTGCAGCATGCACTCCAGGTAAAAATGCCACTTAAAGGCATATTAAATTGGGGGTTACCAAAATTATCTCACATGAGTTCATTTCTAGCCTAGACACACTAAAGTATAAACCCACCCACCTCATCCAAACACAAACTTGAGAGTTAGAAATGTCACAGCAGGTACTTCACCTCCGTGGCAACCTCAAGGCATTCCAACATGATTCCCACCACCCTAGATCATTTCCCAAGCTTTAGGCTGGAACAGGTAGTGTATTTTTATTTTTTTTCTGTCTAAGCTTACTACAACTACAGTAATAAAATCATGGAAATTCAGTCACAAATTTCATGTTATGTTGTGAGAACTGCTCAGGATAAAACAGAAACTATATCTAATAACATTAAGACTATCAAAATTAACCAAAAGATGAACATAAAAAAAAAAAAAAAGTTGGAAATTGAAACACATCTATAACAACAAGCCATGGTATCCTCGATAAAGGGTAGTCTGTCACAATATTAATTTTTATAAAGGAAGACCAAACATGTATCACTCTAGCATGAATTTAAGAATCTAAGGTAGTCCATGTTCCGTTTTGCTCGATTTTTATGGCAAATAACAGCCTTTTATCCTTAGGTAAATTATTTCTGCAGCATCTTGAGCATCAAATAATCAAATCCAAAAACAAATCAACAAAACAAGTACCATTTAGAGAACTGATTTTGAACAAAATGTATCATACATGAACTGGATTCAGAAGGACAAATTTTCTTTTAACAGTGTCATTAAAAATAAAGAGAAATTCCAATCATCCATCAACTAGATATTGCAGTACTCTATTTATCAAAAATAAATAGATAAACAGTGCCTTTATACTCTATTTTTATCCTACTGGGATAAAATTATCACACTAAGACAATAACACTCTATATACACACCACACCACATAAAAATCAGATTCAGACGAACCAAACAAGGTTTACACAAAGACCCAGAAGCCAAATTCGCAGCCCATTTCACAATTCACAAAAAAGCATACATCTTGGGAGAAGGGGGGTACCGTTCGTTGCGAACAGCGAGGTTGAGGAGAGCGAGGAGAGAGGATTGGCGAGCATCGAGGTTGGAAGAAGAAAGCATCAGCACGAGCGGTTCGATCACACCCGCTGCGGCGAGCTTCGCGCGAGTCTTCGACGACGACGACGATTTCCGAACCATCTTCCTTATCTCCCTCGCGGCCTCAATCTTGGTGCTGAGGTTGTTCCCGTTTATGAGCTTCTCCGAAAGTCCAATTATCTGAGTGTGTTTTCCGAGGCTCCATGTCGTCGATGTTGCTTCTGATTCTGTTTCTGTGTTTTCTCCCTCTCCCATTTTTCTCTCACTCGCTCGCTCGCAGTGGGTGTGGGTTTTGAGGCCAAAGCCAACCCTTTCTTCTTCTTCTTCTTCTTCTTCTTCTTCTTCTTCTTCTTCTTCTTCTTCTTCTTCTTCCCAATTCCTAACCCCCTTTCAGAAAATACCGACTTTATTTATTTATTTATAAATAAATAAATAATTTAAATATGTTTAACGTCACTAGCACACCGAATTTAAATTTTTCCATTATTTTTTGTTGAATTTTTTGTTTTATGTTGTGTAATCAATTAAGAAGTGATGGAAAAAATTAAAAACAAAAATTTTAATATATTTTAGATTTAAAACAACAATAAAAATTATTAACAACTCAAAAACATTTTAAATATATTTAAGTTTATATAAAAATGAATATTATTTTGAATAAAATAATGTATCTAATATACATTATCAGAGAAATTTGATTTGGTCAATTAGAAAGTGTGAGTAATTATAAACATATATTGTTTACTCTTATTTTTTTTTTTTTTTTTTACGTTATGAGGGTTTGGTTATCTGGGAAGTATAAATAAATAATAATTAAATAGATAAAAAAAGAATTAATTAGCTTTATGAAGTTTGGTTACTGGTGCTTTATTAAGGTGGTTGTATTATACATGTGTGTGTCGCTTATGCATGGATTCATCTAACCACCAATATGCCACCAAATTCTGTAGGCCTCCAATAAACTTTATTCTTACGCATTTTATTTTATCCTTCTGTTGGTACTGGGAGACAAAATTCCAAGAAAAGGAAAGAGATTAAAATAAAGTGATATAATGTGAAATTTAAAAAGAAAATTATATGAATTGTATTACGGAGATAGGGACCATCAATTTAACAGTGAGACTAAAATAAAAAGTAAGAGAAACTTCTTTTTACTTTTAAAAAACAATGAGATATGACTTTTTATTAGTGAATATATAAAGTCTTTTTTACTTTAAAAAACTAACAGCAATTAAGTTTTTGTTGAATTACTTAAAGATTACTTGATTAACAATAATGACAGTGTGATTTAAGAAATTTAATAGTTAGACATTGATTATTTTAAGATGCATTGAACATGATAGTGAGTCGTGTGTTTATACTATGCAAGAGAGTGATCCAATTAATTAGTACTACAAGAATTTTTTAAATTAACTATAACAAAATTAATAGTTGATTTATAACTAATCTCTAGTAAAAAAAAACTAACTACACCATTACTACAAGAAAGAATGTGTTAAAAATAATGTGTTACATTTTAAGTATATGTTGAATATTCTTTTTTAAGTTGAAGAATGTTATTCAAATCTATTTTAATTAACTACGTTATTCAAATCTATTCTATTATTATTTTTCATTTAGCTTTCGCTTAAGTAATAAAATATTTGTTGCTTCTATAAGTTCGGTTTTGCAATTGTTCTCTTGAGGAGATTTAGGAAAAATGTAAATATATTATTTTATAGAGTTTTTTCTTGCACATCTTTATGCTTCAATTCCCATCATGATTAAATAATATTTTTTCTTTGGCCTTTCAATTTTTATTTATTTATAGAATTTAGAAAATAATGGGTGTATGGTAAGTGGTGATCTACATAGAAATTAAGAATGTGACAAGGGTCCAAACATAAATATCTTGATCCCTAAATCAATTACATACATATAATAATTTTTTCCTTTTTTCCTTTATAATGGAGAGTAATAAAGCTCAACAACTAATCTGGTCTCACTCATTGTGTCACAACAAACATTCCTACTATCATAGCTTTAAGCCCCAAGATGCACATGCACCCTTTATTTGATCATCTACAAGTTATCAATAATAATATTAAATCTGTTCAGTCTCCAATTTACTATCCATGTGTTTTTACCAACTTTGTTTGTCTCGTGTTGTGCAGTTGTGGCCTTCACTCTTTTTTTTTTTTTTTTTTTAATTTCTCTGTCTTTTCACTTTAGAGCATGCTCTCTCTGCCTTAAAAGTCAAAACCTTCATTGTTTTACAATTTCATTTTCGTATGAGTTCTCTCTAGTAGAGCTTTAATTTCGACAAGCATTACATTTTTTTAATTGATAAATATTAATTTATTAAAATATTAATTTTTGTTAGACAAGCACTACATAAATGTTATAGCCATAAAGACTTGGAACAATAGATGTTCAACCGCACAAATACTTTTGTACATGCCTGCTCCATTTAGATATATGAACCAGAATTCATAGCATATTTGTGTAGTGAGTTAAGGGATACCCTTTGTTGAAATAGTTGTACTCTTCGAGTGGTTTGCACATTGAGGCTTCATTATTGTAGGGTGTGTCGAGTAATGATGTATGGTGGAAGCTGCATGGATGACTAGATTCTTGAGTTGCAAGCATATATAGGTGATACATAGGTGATGGTGGTGATTTTTTGTATTCGGCTAAGAAAACGAAAATGTTTCTCTAGCAAGAATAAATCATTTATCTGAACCACCATTTGTTTTAAAAGAATAAGTTACATTTCAACGCCAACCAAATCACGAGAGTAAGTCATAAAAAATAGGTGAGTTTATAAATGTGTATTTAGCTAATTAATAAAAATAATATTTGATATACTTCTAAGACACATCATCTCTCATGATTAAAATAACAAGGTCAAATTTCCAATGTGTGAAAACAAAAATAAAATAAAATATAATTAAATGATAAAATCTTTGTGATTATGAAATGATATGTGTGAATAACATTATTCTTTATCGAATCATTTAAAATGTTTGATAATCATAATCACAAATATATAAATTTAATTATTACTTCATATATTTTAGCTATTTTAGTGATGTACTAATATACAACGAGAAAATATGGTGAAAAATACTAATAATACTTATAGTTTATTTATTACAACTTTAATTTTGATATAGTGTGTTAAAAGGTTTTATATTATTAGTATCATTTACTGTGTTGACATGTCATATGTGGTGTGCTTAGTTCAAAAAAGAGGAATAACTTTAAGAGGGAAGAGAATAAAGAAGGAACACCTTGTTTGATTTACAAGAGAAATAATGGAGGAAAACAAATTATAATTACTATTATATCCTTATTATTAAATTCAAGTGTTGGAATTAAGGATAATTTAGTCTATACATTCTAAAAAGTTCCAAGTATTTGTCTTCTCCAAATTCATCATTATGGAAAAGGAGAGTAAAAAGGGAGGAGAGGAATTTAACCTCATCCCCGTTTTCAATTCTAAATATTTGAATCAAACAAGTCATTTAAAAATTTAAAAAGGTATATTCTCTCCCATTAATTTCCCTCAAATCAAACCCATGTTAATAGCTTTGAAAGCATGTAAGATGTTGAAAATTCAATAGATAACAGTGGAACATGTTACTGGATGATCAAATAAAACTTTTTTACAGTATATTAATGCATAAACTTTCATAAATCATGAGGTATGTAATGTAGTGGATAATTCACAAAAAAGTCATAATGAGATTGGTTTATTATCTAACAGGTACAAAATTCTCTTCACGAATATATCATTTTTCTCATTCATTTTTTTAGCATATTTTACTCCATTCAAAATTCAAATATTTTTACATCAATATTTTCTTATACTATGATAAAAAAAGTGACATATTTTTGCTACCAATGGCGCAATGCACAATATCCTACACATTAACTGGGACGAAATGTACCTTCGAATGGCATTCTTCATATTTAGAGTACAACAAAAAATCCAATTTCGTAACAAATTAAAAAAGAGATTGGGAATCAAAACAAGACCAAGAAATAAAGAAAATTGTTGTGTTCCTAAGTCTTAACCCAGTTTTTTTTCTCTCTGTAAACCATGACAAACAATATTAGTTAGCTGAAAACAATTGACAGTTTACTTTGCCCATCATAGTAATACAACAGATTTAGTAAATGATTTTTCTTGCTATCAAAATTTACTTTACAAGTAAGACAAGGAGCACCAGAAAATCCTTCCCCACCAACCAACCTAAACCTTCCAAACCCTATGAACCCAAACTAGAAAAGAAAAAATGGTCATTTTCTCATCACTCAAGTAATCAACAATACGATTTCAATTAGGAATTAGGGTACGATTTCAATTTGGAATTAAAAGAAATAAGATGTTGCAATTGCCCAAAAAATTATGCAGCTACAATTCTCTGACAAATACAATAAAAAAATTCGTGAGGCAATTAAGATATGAAAACTTGAATGAATTATAAGTTTAATTCATGCACCATAATTTTTTTTTAGTACATTGGAAATAAAATAGGCAAAAAAATATTGTCTACAAAACCACATCAGGAGGCAGCTGTGAAAGAGAAAATTGGGAATTGTATTTCTAAAATGTAAACAATACAAAGGCACCGAGTCTCTGTTCACAGTACCTTATATATACAGAGACTCAGTCACAGCTGTCTAACTAAGATAGTTACACTTAACAAGATTTTAGAAACTATATTTAACAAAGTTACACTTATAGACAGTAAAGGAGTAATACACTCACAGATGCTAACAGTGAACTACTGCACATAAGATCCCAAGCACACCAACCATGTTGACGATAGAGAGCATAAAATGCATACAAATCGTATCCTCCCACCAGGAATGAGAATTTCCGCAATCTCAACACAACCTGGTTCCAATATCATGTTACTGATGTTACCAGATTGCCAAGCATACTTCAAGCTTTTGGTTATATAAGTCAGAAATTTTTTAACTCAAATAAATCTAAAAATCCGTGATTTAAACCACAATCCTATTATAAGATGGACATAGGATTGCTTGAAATAGAATAGTAAAGGCTTAATTTATTGAAATTGGGAAACAAACTTTAACTTCAATTATTGTCCCTGGATGATTTTGATGGTCTCAACATTAGGACACAATGAATATCTTCCCTCGGATAATTTAGCTTCTACTCCTAAAGATACAATCCTTGGAACAAAACAAAGCCACCAGGGAACCATGGCTGCAGATTTCAAGCCAGAAATTAAGAAGGATATTTTAATAGTAAGGATGGTGTTTCTACTATCACTGCTAGCAGTGATGTTGATAATAGATGAAACTCTAATTATCCTCTACTGAAACAAAAAAAGTTGCAGATTGGCCCCAAAGAACTAACAGCCCACCTCAAACCAAGGTTACTGATGTTCCCATAGATAATTCGAATTTAACCCAAAACTTATAATTCGTGTAAGAGAACAAAGGAATGCAGTGAGCCATGTCTACTGCATGTTCTGAACCTAAATCTTTTGAAGATATCTAAAATAGGCAGGAGGATGGTGGTTCTATTGTCAATACCAACAATGATGTTAACTTTATTGTATCACAAGGACTTTGGCAAGTTGCAACTAATACCAAGACTAATTATAAAATGTAACACTTATTAACTAATAACTACCTAAAGTTGAAAATAAGGAAAGAAGGATAAAAGTTCCATTTTCAAGTCAAAAAAGTGTGAGCGACACTTGTTATTTACCTGAAGCCAAGTTAGCCCAAATAGAGATAAGATAAGCCCAAATAAGTTAGCCCAAATAGAGATACTATAAGCCCAAATAGAGATGATATAAGCCCAAATAAGTTAGCCTATACCATCATCTATCTGGTTAAACATTAAAAAAACTATTATACCTATGAAACAGGTTAGAATTCTGACTTATGACATTACACTAAGTTTATTTTCATAAATTTAGTTTTCCTCAAATGGTTCAACTCTTCAAATCAAATTAAATTAAATAAGGCAAAACTTATAAAAACAAACTTAATAAAAGGCATTGAATAAAGCTTATTATTTTCTATAAAACTTTTACTATCATAATTTTCACAACTTCATCTCAATATTTAGAACTTGAGACCTTTCTTTCCTCTGTAAACTAGAGTTACTTTGTGAACTTAATATAAATTTACACAAAAATGCACACTTAATTTTTCACTTTAAGAAAATCAAATAATTAGTTTATTCAAAATACTACGGACATGGAAGACAAAATATAGATGGAAAAATTATCATAGTTGTTGGCGCAAGAAGTTTAGGAAATCAGAAACGTAAAATGCTTTTATTCGACCATATATCAGAATGGATTGTTTCTGATGCATATATTGCTTACAAAACAGAAGTTACTGCTACCTAGCATGTTAATGAGCCACCTGCCCAACTTAATGGCAAGGCTTAAAACACACTCCAAAAGGTGTAGGTCATCATACTTTAATCTGACATAAGACATAAAATAAAATTACAAATCACAAATCACAAAATACTGGATTAATAAAAAATTTCAGTAGCATTAACAAAAGTCCTGCTGAAGCTACAATTTATTCATCCATTTCAGATGCATGTATCTTTACTCTTTAGGGATATCATGAGATTATATGTGACAAAAGGCTTATCAACATCAATATGAGGAACAAATTAAACCAACAACACGCAAGACAAATTCAATCACAACCTGATTAGTTTCAAGTTTCAACCCACTTCATCACATCCCTTCCATTAGCTTCGAGACAATATGTGACCACAACCTGTGAGCTTTGAGGGAGAAGGACAATTTGTGACTATACAAGGTTGAAGCAATGGGAGGACAACAATATGATATGTGAATGTGATGACCTGCAAGGTAGAGATCAAGGGAGGACTAAAACTTAAATGAATAGAACATTGAAGGTGTGTAAGTGAACTCTGGTAAAATTAATAATTTATTTTCCTCTTTGAATAATAATAATATATGACTTTAATACTATTTTGTATCATCATCAAACCCTGAACCCATATTGCAATAACCTTGACCCTTATGTATGATTCTCTCTTGTACAATCATATTGTTATTATGGTGTGCTTTATTATGAAGTTGGAATGTTGTGTCTCTGCTACTTTATATTTTGATTATATATTATGATTAAGTTTTTTAATATTAGTTTAGCAGTATTAGGTAAACTCTTACGAGTTTAGAAGTTGAATTTATGGATTTTTCATGAGTTTATGTAAACTCTCAAGTTTGAAAAGCTTGACTACATCATGAACAATGCATAATAGCAGTGGATAATGTATAAAATGTATGTCTAAAATCAAGAAACATACTTCATGCATGATCATAAACAATGAACTTGGCCAATGCCATTTCTGATTTCTCATTTATACATTCCAGCATGACATATTATGGACAGATCGACAGCATATTATGCTGAGATTTCATTCATTTTGGTTCTATGACATCATTGCATGCCAAATACATGAAAATTGTCTTCATTCTTTCTATAATTTTTTTAGCATGTAAACATGTACAAACTACAAAGAGAATAAAAAATATACAAATAAAGGTGAACGGTGTAAGAGGAGAAACCAAGACAGAATAAAATAAAATGGTTGTTTGCATTAGGTTCAACTTATTCTACATTTAGAAAACCTTATCATCAAATTGCTACATCAGAGCATTTAGCAGAATAACTGTTTTTATTATAATGCTAATAATAATAATAACCCAAAAATGTAATTACTAAAAAAAAAACATAATCACTCATATTGTCAAAGCTTATCCATTGAGTCAACTAATGACTCGTTCACAATTCCGCAGAACTTTTGTACTACAAGCATTGTAATATATGAGGAGATCAGTAGCTCTGTTGTACAAGTATGAAATAGAAATAAGTAGGACGTAAGTGGAATACAAGAACTCAATATCATATCACATAAACAAACATAAGAATTAGTATACAAACACTTAAAAATACTTCACATGTACTCGCATAATAATTTACCTTTCCAATGGTACATCATTGTAACTATGAGCATAAAGATCATTCAACAGAATAATAAAATTGTCCCAGATAAACTAGTTATTGGAGTAACTTAATCATTCTACTCATCATCTTCATCGCTGTCTTCATAATCAAAATCTGATTCATCACTTCTTGGTTGCGTCAGTGAATTCATGTCAAATGATGGTTCCATTTCCATCTCTTCCATGTCAATAGTGTCATAGTCCATTCGTTGCTCAAATTTCTCATTAGAACAATTAAGCATCCATGACAGCGAACACTTCAACCCTTTCTTGACAACCATCTTATGCCTAGGTTTTATAGTTGACTCCAAACCATAAGTGAAGAATGCAGGGAAAGTAACCAAGTCTTCCAAAGGCCTTTTCATAACCATTTGGAAGTAATCAAAGCTAAGTTTCATAATGTCAATGTTTAAAGCAAGTAATTGAGGGCATCCAACAACCATCTGCCTCATTTGTGGCAAGGAAAACCCACAATTCTTAAGAAAATCAACATGCTTCAGCATAGGTCCACTGCTGAGGTTAACTACCTGTGGCATCTTCTCAACAACTCGGCCAAAGTCCTCTGGATCCAAATCAAGTACAGAATTGAGTAAACTTCTCTGTTTGTCAAGCTTTTGATTTAAGTCAGTTCCGATGATGTCAGGATATTGAGCAATTATAGACGGAAGTGATGTTCGCCTAACATTATACTCTTCAAGGTATTTAACATTTGGCTTCACCTTCTCACCCAACCCAAATCCAAGAATATAAGGCCGTTGCTCTATCAGTCTAGCAATAGCTAACCTTGGAATTCCCAAGCTTTCCAGATATTCCACAAAAGGCTTGATGACTCTACCAACTCGCATCCCCAAAATCTCAGGGTATCTAGTTAAGACACCTCCAATTTCTCTTCTTCCTACTCCAATTCCAATCAAATAAGCAACGGATGTGCTCATGGTTCCGTCGAGTTTGAATCCGAGAACTTCAGGGTACCTCTCAAGAACACGAGGAACATCATCGAACTTGATATCCATCCCCTTAAGATAATTGACCACCGGCATAAGATCCACAACCACACTAGCATGGAGCACTTGTGGGTATCTCTGCAAGAATTGCGTGATCGAGGATTTCCTCACTCCCAATTTTCCAAGGTAATCAAGCACAGGAATCATGTTCTTCTTGACACTGCAGCCAAGAACAAGTGGATAGTTGTTGATGTCTTCAATCGTAAGCCCCAAACTATGAAGAAAATCAACACGCTCCCTCATAACATCAACAGTCACAGGGAGTTCAAGACCATCAAGCTCATCAGGAACAATGCCAATTGCCCTCAAGAACTCATAAACCTTTTCCCTTATTGCTGCCTTCTCCTTCTTCATTTCTGATAAACTAGGACGGCTATATACCGACGATGAGCAGCCTCCCCGCCTCCGATTCACTCGGCCAGAGTCCGTTTTGGACGCCGGCGAATCCATGGAACCAGAAGTGAATGTCCTATCAGCAACAGAATATTGAAGTCTCGTAATGGACCCCATCCTCCTAAGAGCTAGGGTAGCACTCAGCTTACAATGAGCAAATGTTAGAATAGGCATTTCTGTTTGGGCAATAAAAAAACAGGGTTTTGTTATGCCACCAGAAAAGCTTATTACTTTCATATTTTCAAAGTCCAAACAAGTAGCATTGAATCTGCAGAAACGAAACGTTATCACCCACTTGGTTGAGCTATGGTTTAATACTACAATTGAAACCAGCAGAAAGTTACGAACTTCAAAATACGCATAGAGAGAGAGAGAAACAGAACGCACCTCTGAAGTTGCTCCGACGGGACAGAAATGCTCCTGAATGCCGACTGGGTATAGCTGTGAGGGTTGCTCACTGAGTCACTTGAACAATGAGATATGGATTTTTTGAAAGTAAACACAAATAAAACACTATAACGCAAATAAAATTAAACAAAACGACATCCAATATTGACAAATTTCAGCATTTAAAAAAGAATGTAAACAATATATTATATTTGGCTTTTTTTAAAAGGACATCTGGCTTAAATATCTTTTTTATTTAATTTTTGTGTTTCTTCTTTAATAATTTTTTATTTTGCATTGAATTTTTAATAAAAAATAATTTTATTTTTGATCCTTGATATTTTTTTAGTTCGTAATAAATTAACGAATTTTGTATTTACTTTCTAATAAAAAATTTAATTTGTAATTAGTTGAGATAAAAATAAAATTCGTGAATTTATCAATGAGCAAATATAAAATTCATTAATTTATCAATTATTAATGATTAAAACAAAATATCAAAGATAAAAAATAAATTATTTTATTAGATATTCAACGCAAATAAAAAATTTATTAAAAGCACAAACACAAAATGGAATATATATATTTGATTTGGTTCAAATTTAAAAAGTGGCAATTCAACCATCAGGAATTGGTACTGGAATGAACTAGTCTCTCACAATGTGATGAACTAATATTTGAATCTACGCTCAAAAAATATTCACATTTAGTGTTTGACTTTATCTAGAATATGATTGCATGATTGTTTTCTAAAAAGGTAGATCTATGGAAAACAAAAAAAATGTCAATCTGATACTTAAATTAATTGTTATTGGATTCTAATTAGTTTGGTTATGGAAGAAACCAAACTGAAAAATATTGCAAATATTACTTAACACTTTTTTTTTTATCAAATATGACGAAAATTAATTATAATATTGTTATACCTACTAATACTATAATGTTTAAAGAAAAAAGGTGTAAAATAAGTACATAAGAGAAAAAAATTAATAATTTATTTAAAACTTATGTCAATATATTATAAATATTAAATTTCAATCCATGCAAAGCATGGGTCACCAGTTAGTTGTTTTAAAAGAATAAGTCGCAATTCGATGTCAACCAAATTAGGAGGTGAAGTTACGAAAGAAAATTAGAAGGTGAGTTCATAAATGCTTAAACCCTAGGCAGAACGTTTATTTTAGCTAATTAATCAAATAACATTTAATATACACATTTTGAAGACACATTACCTCTTTTATGATAAAAATAACTTACAGGGCCAAATTATGAAATAATGATATATGTCTAAATAACATTATTCTTTATCAAATCATTTGAAATGTTTAAGAACTAGAATCACCCATATGTAAATTTAATCATTTCATAACTTCAACTATTTAAATGATGTACCAATACTTGGTCAGAGAATATTGTGAAAAATAAACAGCTAATTTTGTTACACTATGTTAAAAGGCCTTATATTATTAATATCAATTATTGATGTTTCACATGTCATATGTGGTGTGTTTGGTTAAAAAAAAAAAAAAAAA
>PYAF01002102.1:470982-496378 GCA_007407185.1 Glycine tomentella
ATTATTGATGTTTCACATGTCATATGTGGTGTGTTTGGTTAAAAAAAAAAAAAAGAAGAGAAAGAATTTTAATGGAGGGAAGGGAGGATAGAAGAAACACCTTATTTGAATTACAAGAGAGATAAAGGAGAAGAACACATTGTAATTTACAATTATATCGTTTCTATTAAATTCAAGTGTTTACATTATGTATAATTTAGTCCATACGTTCTAAAACTTTCAAGTATTTTGTCTTCTCCAAATCCATCAATATTAAAAAGGAGAGCAAAAATGAAGGAGAGGGATTTAACCTAGTCAACATTTTCCATTCTAAATAGTTGAATCAAATCAGTCATTAAAAAAAATGGTATCTTTTCTCCTTCCGTCTCATCAATTCCCCTCAAATCAAACCCATGTTAATAGCTTTGAAAGCATGTTAAGATGTTGAAAGTTCAATAAATAACACTGTAACATGTTAATTTTTTTTTTTTTTGAAACAGCCAACAGTGTAATATGTTAATGGATGATCATATAATTTTTTTTACAGTATATTCAGATTTTATTCATGCAAGGTCTTTCTAAATAAATAAACCTGCACAAATCATGCGGTATGTAATATTGTAGATAATTCACGAAAGTCATGAGACTGGTGTACTATTACGTGTTTAGTGTGTAAATTTCTCTTCACGAAAGCATCATATTTCTTATTTTCCTATTTAACCATATTTTACTTCATTAAAAAAATCAAATATTTTTGCATAAACATTTTCTTATACTATGATAAAAAAAAAATATAAAAAAAAGTGACGTTTGTTTTCTCTCAACCCGAATTCTTCATTATGGGTACATTAATGACGCAGTGCAGACCATCCTACACATTAAGGGACATATACCATCAAATTTAGAGTACAACAGACAATTCAATTTCGTAACAAGTTAAAAAAAATGAAACAAGGAATCAAAACAATACCAAGAAATAAGGAAAATTACACAGAAGTACTGTTAGAATAAATTGCACAAGTGTTCCTAAGTCTTAACCCAACTTTTTTTTCTATAAACCATGACAAACAATATAAGTTAGCTGAAAACAATCGACAGTTTACTTTGCCCATAGCAATACAACAGCTCAAGTAAATGATTTTTCTTGCTATCAAAATTCACTTTACAGGTAAGACAAGGGGCACCAGAAAAGTTTTCCCCACCAACCAACCTAAACCTTCCAAACCCTATAAACCCAAACTAAAAAAGAAAGAATGGACATTTTCTCATCACTCAACAATACTCTTAATAGAATTCAAGGACCTCAACAAAAGATAGGGAAGGAAAAGCTTGGAGCTATGAAATGGTATTAATGGTAACACAAAATAGCAGGAGTAAAAAAGAGAAGGCCTGCATATGTTTCTACGTCGTCTAACTTTAATGGTCAATATTGGTTACAGGTGTCCTACCCTTCATATGTCCTCAAACCAAGCAATCAGAAGATCATATTGGCAAATTTTCCAGCTTCTTACACTCAAATGTAGCCAATTGCCATGTTGTTTGTCCTCAGAAATCCAACCATATTTTGGCATTTCTCAAAAAATTTCCCCAGATAGGACTCAATTATCTAATTTTAGCTGTCAGGAAGACTCCCGGCCTCAGTAGTTGCTCGGCCAATTGATTTGTGAGTGCTGAGGCTGCTGATAAACATTGCCTCCAGGTCCTACCATATCAACTGCTCCAGCCATTGTCTGGGATTGTTGTAGCAGTGGATGAACTGCTGCCGCCGTCACTGCTTGTGCAGGGTGATACATGCCCCCAAAGGTGCCATGGCCAGCCTGAGTTGGGGCAAAAGTCACATGCTGACCCTGAGGAGGGAGGTTGTAGAATGTACTAGTGGGCAAACTGGTAATGTCTCGGCCAGGTGCAGCCATCCACACCGCTGAACCTTCGCTCTGCAGTGGAAATTCAGAACATAATTATCATTATCATCAAATGTAGGTCTTCTGGTACCAAGAATAAAAAACAAGTCGAGTACAGTGGTAAATTTTATGGCATATGCTTTTCATAACTATCTTGTAGGAGCTGGGGTTAAAACTGCTAAATTTATTTGAACTTCTATATGTGAATGTAGTATTTGTCTGGCCATTTAAGTTCTTAACCAAATTAACAAACTTGAAGATGTAAAAGTGAAAAGGAACTAACCTGCTGTCCACTGATGTACACATTGCTTTCCTTGAACTGAGAGGAACTAAGATCCTCATTGGAGGTTGAATCCCCTGCAGCAGCTGCAGAATTATGATTGTAACCAGCTGCAGAGGAGCCATATACACCATAGGCACTTGGCATTACAAGGTGAGTTGGGTTTGCTGCATTTGCACCAGGTTTGAATTGTGGAAGAGGATATTTCATTCCTGTGGGAGCAACAGCTGGGGGAGGGGGATATACAGTGCCAGCCTGTGGTTGTTGAGGAAATGCACCATTACCCATAAATTGGTGGATTGCTGGAGGTGAGACATAAAATGGTGAAAAATAGGGAGCATAAGGAATGTAGTTAGGAGGGTAATGGGATATATGCACCCCACTAGGTCGAAAGACAGGGACAGGCTGTTGAGTAACAGCTATTGAGCTTTGCATCAGCCCAGCAGCTTGAGTCACGAGTGGTGTTGGACCTGTGGTGGACAAGACACTTCCCTGCATATAAACATAAAATGGCATAAATTCATCAAAAACATTGTGCACCAATCAAATTGTCAAAATTACATAAAATGCTTTAGAATATAATGAATGGCCTCTTCCCATGATTACCTAAAATGATAAAATTTTATTTCAAGAAAATCATTGTTAAAAACACTATTTTAATAGTATTATTATGATTATGATGTCAGTTATAGTCAGCATCAGTACAACAGGGAAAAAATTCGAACCAATTTAAGTGTGAAGAAAAACTACATGTCCAACACAGAAAGGAGAGCACATGTTCACAGATAGACTATATTTATAAAAAGTACAAAGTTGAATGAAAGAACAATAATTTTGTATGCCTATTGAGTTGGTTAAGATGTTCTACATCAGCTATGGCGAAAATGCTCCTCATAAGGCTTGGACAATCGTGCCCTCCTTGGTTAAGTTGATTTTTTTTTTATCGGTCAATGTTAGTTGTTAAATGTTAGTTTTTTTGTTAGTGGAGGGATTCAAACCCACGACCTCTTCCTCCTTCCCTTCCTTCCATTCTTTTCCTTTTACCACCCAACCAACCTTATATCTCCCTTGGTTAAGTTGAATGAAAGCATAATTATTCATTTCTAACATGGTATCAACCTATGAAGCACCGATACCGACACAGCGTTTTCGATTCGTTCCCGATACGGGACATCGATACGTTCCTTCAAGAATACTAATATTTCGATACGTTCCCGATACGTCTTAGTATTAAAAAGTAATAAAAAAATAACCAGCGGAGTACATTAAGCAATTAAAGGTGTGCAGGAAGCAAATTAGGCCCAAAAGAAAAACCTAATCCCTAACATATATAAGCATCTTTTCTTCCTTCTTCCCCAACAGAAACACTGCGCCGTGCTCTTCGTTCTTCATAGGCTATAAGCATATCTCAAATCGTGTTTTCTTTTTTCAGAAGGAGCGTTGAATATTTGTGTTTTAGCGTCTGAGCTTTGAATTACAGAGCAAAGTGAAGCGTAAACATAGTAATGCATCTAAAGGGACACCCAACGCTCTCGGATTCCACATGCCTGCGGAGTGGGAAACCCACCCGCAATGCTGGATGGGTTGGCCCTTAAGAAAATTAGTGCAGGTGGGCATGCGACAGGAAGCGAGACGACGTACCGGTGCAGCGTTGCCTTGTGTTGTGCCGTTGTCGAAGTCTGAGATGAGCGCAAAATACCCTTTGATAATTGTTGACTATTGGATACGCGAATTGGGGTATCAGCAACGTATCCGTATCGGCCGCGTGTCCGATACGGTGAATTTTTTTTTTTTTTTTTTTGCACGTATCCATGCTTCATAGGTATTAACTATCAAAGCCTATCTAGTATTGATGTTAGGTTACCTGTAAATGTTCAGTCCCAAGTGTGAGAGGGGTGTTAAGATGTCCATATCAGCTAAGAATATAGAGAAAATACAGCTTACATGCTTGCAATTGTCCTACCTTAAGCTAGCTTTTGAGGTTTAGTTGAGTCCAATTCATTTCTAATAAAATCATCTAACAAATGGAAGCATCATTTTTTTAGCAGCCCACGATAATTAATTATCTCTCTAATTTAGTAAAGTGTCTTGTCAAGGACTAACTCTCCCAAAAGTTGAAGTTGTTAGGTGGGGTTCACCATCGCATAAGAGTCCTTTAGGCTTGAAGCATGGATGACAGTCTAGTGCTAAAGTTCAGCTTTATTTAGGAGAATGAGGGTGGCAATAATCAAACTGCAAAACACCACTTGATCATATAGGTTGTAATAACATGTGAGAGATTTTAAGGGGACTTAGCAGTGGAATAGTACCAAGATGAGGTCATATAAGCACCAATTTTCCCAAAAGCTTAAGCTATCATGTGGAGGCTTGTAAATGGCTTTTACATCCCTAACATTTCCTCACTTCACTCCCACTCTGATCAATTCCATCAAACACAGAATTTTAAATTAAGTGTTTGAAAGAAACTCTAGAAATAAACAGGTTCTACTTTGCCAATTATCGTTCCTCTATTCACAATTTTCCCAACTTGACTCCTATGCTGATGGTCAATTCCATGTTAAAAAGCATTTCAATTGACATTTAACAATAGGAAAGAAAAGCTAGAAAACAAACACGACATAAAAAGCTTAGCTTAAGAAGTATATGCAAGAAAATCCAGCTGAATCAAATATAGAGGCACAAATATACTTTCAAGTTTCGACCATCACCAAACCTAAAAACCATTAAATAAATGGATCAAATATATACTAAAATATCATTTGAGAAATGGATCAACAATCAAGCAGACATAATATCCTTTCAGGAAATAACATTCTTTGTATGATATTCTACATAATCAAACTATGCTGCCAAATATGCATAAAATAGATACAATGAAATCCAATTTGACAATACAAGAAGCATGCAGAAAAACAGTATGAGAAATGGAGGAGGAGGAGGAGGAGGGGGGGGGTAAAGTGCAAGATACAGATTTTCCAAATTTGAAACAACATATTATATGGATGGTTCAGAAATGAATTTGAATAGTAGCAAAAAAAATCAGTGCAAACCTCTTGAGGAGATTGAGAAGTTGGAGCAGAAAGCACTGTAACATTGCCATTGTACTTGGTGTTAGCCCCAGCAGAAGAAAAAGGTGAAAGGCGACCATCACTATCAGCACCTGTGCGGTAAAACTGGGCATAGTAACTAGCCGGATCCAATTGTTGATGAACCTATAGCAAGATAACAATCAAACTTTTAATCAACATAAAAGGTATAATGAATTAAACAATGAAATAAAAATAAAAAATATAGGTAACAGGCTCACAATAAAACTTGGAAGCCGGGAAGCATCACGTGTTTGAGACTCAGAATTGTCAAAATGTGTTAGCTGAGTACCCAACATTGGGGGCACGAATCCAAAACTGTAGTTTGGAGAAGTAAGTACCCCTGAGTACTGATGACCTCCAGATGGCAAAGCAGTGTCTTGCTTGGACTCGTTATACCCTTGAATAGCACTGGATGAGCCATCAACCTCACTGGATGACAAATTCTCAGCTCCATTAGTGGGTGATTGTGGATGCTCAGGATAATCTCCAACCTCAGAAGTAACCGCAGCATTTTGACTGTTGGTTTAAAGAAAAGTTGTAAGAAAACAAAATGGAAAACTATTGAAAATTAAGTTAAAATGTTTTCCTCAAAAACATTGGTATAAAAAATGTAGAATATTCTAGAGTATTAGAATTAGTTGTGGAATATTCTAGAGTATTAGAATTAGTTGTAAAATATTCTAGAGTATTAGAATTAGTTGTGGAATATTCTAGATTATTAGAATAAGTGGTGGAATATTCTAGAGTATTGGGAAAAACCCAAGTCCCACAACGTTTAAAGATAAAGTAAAAATAGAGTATATAAGTGAGGGGCAACCCTCACCTCTTGAGCTAGCTTTTGGGGTTGAGTTAGGCCTAAACTCACATTCTAAGAATCTAAGATGGTATCAGAGCATATCCACGATTCATTCAAAGGGTCACCCACCATGTTATCCACACACCAAGTCCAAAAGTGTTGGGCGTGAGGGGGTATATTGGGAAAACCCCAAGTCCCACATCGGTTAAAGATAAAGTCAAAATAGAGTATATAAGTGAGGGGCAACCCTCACCCCTTGAGCTAGCTTTTGGGGTGAAGTTAGGCCCAAACTCACATTCTAAGAATCTAAGATAGAGTATTAGAACTAGTTGTATATAATGAACCCTTTGGGTTTCAATCTGAATGAATGAATAAGAAGATTCATATTTCAATATGGTATCAAGAGCATGTTTTCCTGTTATCATTTTGCAACTCTGAAGCTCATTTAAAAAATAAAAAAAAATAAAAAACTTAAGAACTTTCTTTGCCATTTCCCAGAAACACTAACTAGTCACCTCCAATCACGAAAACAAGGCCACATTGACTCCGAATACCATTTTTCGACCCATCGGTGTACGTTTGCGGCACGATTTTTTCCGTTCATCTCATCGGCCTTCCCTCTTTGGGTTTGAGGCGACTTATGGACTCTTCTAATGCTGATAAAAAAAAAAATGGACTCTTCTAATAATACGAGTGAGGAGCTTCGTGTCTCTCCTAATTCTGATGGTGTTTTCATCTCTAATGCTGAGTATGAGCAATTTCAGAAGGTGATGCCTCAATTTGCTGAAGCAACTAGTCATGTTGCTCAACAAGGTACGACATTACATGTTAATCGTAGTAACCATTGGATTCTCGATTCAGGGGCTTATGATCATATAACGGGTAATGCAACCTTGTTTTGTCCTTATATCCCTTACTATCAACTATCACGAATAAGAACAACCGATGGTAGCTTCTCTACTATTGCTGGAAAGGGATCCATTAAACTTTCTGAACACATTACTTTGAACTCGGTCCTTCATGTTCCCTCTCTTACTTGTAACCTCATCTCTATCAGCAAACTTACATCATAGTTAAATTGTGTTGCGAATTTCTCTGTCCATGCTTGTGTTTTTCAGGAACAGGACTCGGGGTTGAAAATTGGCAGTGCTAGACAGGAAGAAGGGCTTTACTATTTTGAAAATGATCCTAACGAAACAAAAAAGTTTGTGCACCACTCATTATCTTTGTATGATGATTGCAATGATGTTTCGTTGTGGCATCGTTAGTTAGGACACCGAAATTTTTTTTATCTTCAAAAGTTGTTCCCAAACTTATTTATCAATAAAAAAAACTCAGTTCTTTTTCTTGTGATATTTGTCAGTTTGCAAAGTATCCTCGTGTTTCTTATCCTCCTAGAGTTCATCATGATTCTTCTCCATTTACCTTGATTCATAGTGTTATATGGGGCCCAACCTGTGAGAAAAATATCTTCGGTGCTAGTTGGTTTATTACTTTTATTGATGATCATTCTAGAGTATGTTGGGTATATCTTTTAAAGGATATGTCCGATGTTGCATCCACCTTCAAAAACTTTCATGCTATGATTCAAACTCAGTTCTAGACCTCTATCAAAATTCTTCGAACTGACAATGGTACTGAATATTTTAATTCTGTTCTTGGATACTATCTCACCCAACATGGTATTCTCCATCAAAGTTCTTGTCCTAACACCCCTCAACAAAATGGGTTGGCTGAAAGTAAAAATTGACATCTTCTTGAAGTTGCTCGAGCTCTTTTGTTTACCATGCATGTCCCTAAATATCAATGGAGGGAAGTTGTCTTGCCTGCATCATATCTCATTAATCGGATGCCTTCTCGTGTCCTAAATTTTCATTCACCTTTATCTTGTCTTACCGACACCTTTCCTTTTTTTCGGGCTTATTCTTCCCTTCCTCTCAAGTTGTTGGTTGTGTGGCTTTTGTACATGTTCCTCCCCATCAAAGGTCCAAGCTCGATCCTAAGTCTATTCAATGTGTCTTCATAGGATATCATCCTAACCAAAAGGGTTACAAATGTTACTCACCTTCTCTCCGTAAAGTCTTTGTTTCTATGAATATCACATTTTATGAGACACAATCCTTTTTTCCTTCGACTTTTCTTCAAGAGGAGTCTATTGGGGTAGATGAAGATAAATCTTGGAACCAAATGAGTCTGTTGTTCTACCTTTGCCTTTGAAAACAGAGGGAGTTATTGTGCAGGAAATAGGACGAACTACTGTGCCAGAGACTGGAGATTCTCCTGGTAAATGGGGAAAAATTTACAGCAAGTGAAAAACACTTCAGGAGCCTCTAGACTGCCAAAATTTTGATTCGAGTCCTAGTTCCAACAACCCAATACCTGAATGCACTGATGCAACCGACCTAAATTTGCCTATTGCTCTTCGAAAAGGTACTAGATCTTGTACTGCTCATCTTATTTCTCATCACATCTCGTATGAAAAGTTATCCCCAGGTTTTTGTGCTTTCAACACTATTTTAGACAGTACAAAAATACCAAAAAACACCCAAGAAGCACTTGATGACCCAAATGGAGGAATGCAGTCTTTGAAGAAATGGATGCACTTAAAAAAAATGGAACTTGGGAATCTGTAGCATTACCCAGAGGAAAGAAAAGAGTAGGTTGCAAGTGGGTGTTCACAATAAAATTTAATGCAAATAATAGCATCAACAAGTATAAGACGAGATTGAATGCTAGGGGATTCACTCAGACTCATAGGATAGGTTATCAAGAGACATTTTTCCAATTGTCAAACTTAACACTATCCGAGTTCTACTATCATTTGCTGCCAACCTTGATTGGCCTTTGCAACAATTAGATGTAAAGAATGTCTTCTTGAATGGAGATTTACATGAAGAAGTTTATATGGATCCACCACCTGATTTTGGAAAAGGAGATGGTTCAGTATGCAAGTTGAAGAAGTCCCACTATGGGCTTAAACAATCCCCTAGAGACTGGTTTGAGAAGTTTACCCAAGCTGCGAAGGGAAGAGGATTCCTCCAAGCTCAGACTGATCACACTCTATTTTACAAACACTCTGATGGTGGCAAAATTGTTATTCTCATTGTTTATGTTGATGGTCTTGGTGACTTATTGGTCATGGGTTCGAATTCGAGAACAGCCTCTTTGTATATGCAAGGGTAAGGTTGCGTAGAATTTCCCTCCCCCTTACCTGCGCATAGCATAGAGCCTTCGGGCAATGGGGTACATAGTTTGAGTTTTAATTGTTTATGTTGATGACATAATTGTCACAAGAAATGATTGTGAGGAAATAAGCTCTTTGAAGCAGTGTTTAGCTGATCAGTTTGAACTGAAAGATCTTGGAGTTCTCAAATATTTCCTTGGCATGGAGGTTGCTCATAGTTTTAGAAGAAATATATTCTAGACTTGTTGCAAGAAACAGGAATGCTTGAATGCAAACCAGCAGAGACTCCAGTTGATCCTAATATTAAATTGGGAATTAAAGATGGGAAAGAAGTTGACAGAGAGCAGTACCAGAGGTTGGTGGGAAAGTTGATCTACTTATCTCACACTCGGCCTGATATTGCATTTGCGGTTAGCATGGTTAGTCAATTCATGCATTCTCCTAGGAAAAACACCTTAGTGCAATTTATAGAATCCTCAAGTACCTCAAAAACACGCCTGGTCGAGGAATGTTCTTTCAAAAAGAACACAAAAGGATGATTGAAATCTATACAGATGCAGATTGGGTTGGCTCGACAATGGACCGAAGATCCACTTCAGGGTATTGTACCTATGTTTGGAGAAATCTTGTGACCTGGAGAAGTAATAAACAAACAGTTGTTGTCAGAAGCGGTGCAGAAGCAAAATTTCGGATTTTGGACTCTAGCCCATGGTATTTGTGAAGGAATCTGGTTAAAAAGACTTCTTGAGGAATTGAAGATCTCTTACTCTCTACCTGTCATATTGTATTGTGATAATAAGGTTGTTGTCAGTATTGCTCAAAATCCAGTTCACCATGATAGAACTAAACATGTGGAGGTTGATCGTCATTTTATCAAAAAAAAATTGGAGGATGGCAGTGTATGTTTGTCATATACCTACCAAAGAGCAGACAACGGATATTCTTACCAAAGGATTACACAAGTCCACCTTTGAGGATTTGATTTGCACGTTGGGAATGATTAATATATATCTCCCAACTTGAGGGGGAGTGTAGAATATTCTAGAGTATTAGAATTAGTTGTGAAATATTCTAGAGTATTAGAATTAGTTGTGGAATCAACATCAACAACGCCTTTAACCCAAATTAATTGGGGTCGGTGGTAGATGAACCCAATGATAAATCGGAAATGAGACAAAGAAAGAGAAATGAAGAGGGGAATAAAAAAGTGAAAATAAGACAGAAGAGAGAACAAAATAAGCTAAAATAAAAGAGAGGTGAAAGGAAGAACTAAAACAAGAGAATGACTAGAACATAAAATTACTAATAGGTTTAACCATCCACCAAGCTTATAGCTTTTGTCCACTCCGTCATAAGACATACTGTCCGCCAATCTATATCTCACTCCATTAGGTCTTGTTTAATTACCTTTCCCTAGGTAAGTTTTGGTCGACCTCTACCTCTCTTTGTGTCGAGCTCTTGGTAACAAATTCTCGTTCTTACAGGAGCATCCAGTGGTCATCTCACAACGTGCTCAAACCACCTTAATCTATGCTCCCTCATCTTTTCACATACTGGTACCACTGATACCTTTCGTCGAATATCCTCATTTCTTATCTTTTCCATCTTCGTATATCCACGCACCACCTTAACATCCTCATTTCTGCTACCCCTATTTTATGTTCATGTTGTCTATGTGCTGGCCAGCATTTCACTCCATATAGCATTAGTTGTGGAATATTCTAGAATATTAGAATAAGTGGTGGAATATTCTAGAGTATTAGAACTAGTTGTATATAATGAACCCTTTGGGTTTCAATCTGAATGAATGAATAAAAAGATTCATATTTAAATAAAAAAACAATAGGGATATGTGGTTGAAATGCAATAGAAATACAAGATACTTGTTGCAGCAAAAAAAAAACTGCAAAAAGGCTTAAAGTAATATCTAGGCTCTTATAAATAGCATTATAACACCAGAAGTGGGTGGAAAAAAAAATATTTAGGCTGGTCAGTAGTAGGTACCTTGAATCCTCCTCCTCCACAGTTTCTTCAATAGTCTGAGATGTTTCAGAAACAGGTGTAGAACTCTTTTCGTTCTCTGGGCCACTTACATAGCTTGTATTAACTCCCAAAGCAACTCCCAAACTTCCAAAGCTAAACTTGTTCTTTTCAGAATCAGGCACAATGATATGGTTTGGAAGTATAACATGTTGACGCTGTGGAAGATGAAAATCGTCCAGCTTCCTCTGCAGTTTTGAAGTAGCTTCTTCAGAGTTAAGAGCACTAGATGCAGATTGCCCAGTTGAGTCAACTGACACAAGAGCCTCAGATGCACTAGTTGGTCCAGAACCCTGATTAATCGTATTTATTGGCTTTGGTTTCCACTCCTTATTAGAACCAGCTGTTGGAAATAGAAACTAATTATAAATCTAATGCAAGACAACCTAACAGCATCTAATAAATAAGAAATCCCCACCAACTGGGATCATCAACTACATGGAGTAATTGGCACCAGTGGGAGAAAAAGTCAATCATTAATCAATCATCATAAATGGCTACACCTGGGAAAAATTTATAAGTACACAAACCATTACCAGCATATCCATGCAAATCTATATAAATATGCACCTACCAATATCTTAAAATTAAAACCACACATCCAACAGTTAAAGACACCAGAATACGGTTATTAACTGGGTAATGAATAATGACAGAATCTTTACAATCACATAACAACTTGCATAACAAGATACACAAAACAGTATGTCTCACAATACCTACAAGGCATGGGAGGTTTTTCTACATAAATGTAATCATGCTATGATAATATCATGATAAAATTTCTACAATGTGAAGCAACAAGCCTCATTCCAGGAGGGGGAAAAACAGCGGTGTGCCGTTCTATCAAAAACCATTTTTTCATGAGGTGGAAAAACAACTAGATATGATATTTTAAATGAGTATGAAACTACTAACTCAACAAAAGGAAACATAACTTGGTACTGACAAAAATATAAACCTCCAAAATTTCAATATTAAAGAGAATTATAGGGAAATTGTGTTAGGCTACACTGTATGCACATGTGGTATTTATTGACTTACAATAATTTAGAAGTAATCTTAGCTGACAGAAAAACCTAACTTTTAGCCTAATAATCACATCGGTAAGTGATTATTCTAATCTAATCAACACAAATATAGTTTATATACATTCTAACATAAATAATAATATTCTAATCAATGTTATGAAGTGGATGGCAGAAAGCCAAAATTATGCCATAACAATATAGCAGATAGTGGTGTGCGGACTATGGCGGAAGCATGGCAATGGCAACTGTAATAAAGAATAACATATACAACAAATATAGCAAAAAAAACTGCAGAACAAACAGAGATGAACCACTTAATAGAGGTAAAAAAAAGAACATAGACTCGGAGAACATACAGACTCAAAAAACAGGAATAATAGGCTCAAAACACAGAAAGAGAGAGACTCAAATATCAGAATATAGAGGAATAGAGAGAACAGAGAAGGAAACAAAGATGAATAATCAAAGAGATGGAAATAAAGAACGGAGACTTTGGAACAGAGAGGTTACATAAGAGAACCAAATTATTCATCTTCCAGAGATGGGTCATTTGCCAGAGATGGCCTATTTTGATGGAGAGGGTTGCAGGGGCCAGGGGACACAATAGCAGCAGAAGAATAAACACAAGGCTCACACATAAAACATATAATGTATCTAAATCAACGGACTATGCAGGATACAAAAATGTACCTTTTGAACAGCAGAGATATAAATTACCTTTTTGAGGGCCAATTAGTTGTTGTGATCGGCTACTGTAATTAGAGGAAGGTCTACTAGTTGAAGGGCTACTGTGAGTTACTGTCGAAGTGGATGACATCTCAGTAACAGGATTCTTTGCTGCTCCCTGGGATTTGCCTTGAATCTTTCCTTGCACAGAAGAGCTACCAGTCTCAGAAGCTGGCATAAATTAATGGAAGGAAAATTCTTCGTTAATTACACTGGAAAACTTTAAAACCAACAAATTATGGAAGAAAATATCAAATATTCTAACCAGCAGTCAATTTGTTCTCGGCAGAGCTAACAGCACCTAATTCCCCAGGAGGGTGTAGGTTTCCCACTTCATGTCTAATTGCACCAACAGCACCAGGAAACCATAAATCATCAGATGGAACCAGTACTGGGTCTGAAGAATAGAAATGGGCAGCCGATGAAGATGCTGGTCCAGATGCTGGATGGTTACTGGAGGAAAGCATTGATCCACTTCCTGAAGCAACTGTTGCAACTTTATTTGAACTATCAGAAGGCAAAGCACTGTTCAAATTACTAATATCACAAGAAGATGGACCCAATCTGTCTCCAGTTCCAGCAGATGAAGGGGAAGGACTTGTACCACTAGTAGTTCCAGAAATTACACTTGTCTGACCATTGGCATTAATGGGTACAGAGCTGAAAAAACATGTATAGTTATATGTAGTTTGAACCAAATGTACCAGAATTTAAATTAAAATAGCAGTAAAATAATTGACAGAGGATAGTAATAACAGTTAGCAACACAAGACAAATTATTTAAGATAGTTACCTTGTTCCAGAACTTTTTTCTTTAGATATTGTCTCTTGAGAAGCTGACAAAGGTGGCACAACTTTCTCAGTCGCTTGTGGAGTCCCATTATCTTTTCCTGTACCAGAATTCTTGCTACCAGCAGCATCTGCGAGAAGATCCATAAAACATAACATTGATTTAGGTGCACTGAATGGCCAACATAATATCTAAATTCGTGTAATAATTGAGATTATATAACCAGTATTTTTCATCTAAGCTACAAGGTCATAAATGGCCAGGTAACAACTTCCAAGATATGCAGCATGACCATTGATTTGAAATGTGACAAAAAACAGTCAGATGATGTTACACCATGTTCAGACTCATCTATCCATTTCTAATACTGCTAGATATACAGAACCTAAAGTAGCCAAAGCAAAAAACTATTTTAACAGACAAGAATAAACCCTCAAATATGTAACAGTTGAGAATGGTTATTCACCATGTGATGCATTATGAGGTGAAAAATTTCCCCGACCACCCCTAGCTCCCCGCCCTTGGGTACCAGGCCTCCAGCGTGGTTCCACAGATTCCCTGTTGTTAAGATTCTGCAAAATCATAAACAAATGAAAGGAGAAACAAGAACAGAATTAGCAAACTACATTGAATGATCAATAAAATTTTAAAATAATTAGAGCATAAGTAAATGAAAAGAGCCACATTGCATAAGTAAACAAGAGACACAACTTCTAAAACTCCTAAAAGTATCATCTCTCCTGCAAATGAGGAATAGAAGTCTATCTACCAACCAGAAATGAAGTACTAGGCTACTGGCAGAGAAGAAAAATGCTCCTACAAGATTGGTGCATATGCTATATACACTCTAGCTTGGACAGGAGTGTTTCAAAAATATCTATGATATTAGTAATGAGTAAAGCCAATTAGTGCTCTAATTAAGGAGTTGATGTCTCTAGTAATAAGAAAACTAATTACTAAAATTCGTAGTCTTAAATAGTGCACAATAAGCAGTGCTATAGCACTGTCATGGCATGTTGCGGCACCCTGCCACTCTTCTCATAGTCTGTTGTGAAACACCTTGCACCTGTAGCACCACAAATTGCAGCCACACTCTCTTTGATACAGAGATAATTATTTATACATCAGTCAGACTTCTCCAGGTAGCCAACAGGACTAACTCTAACTAACCTACAGCTGTCATAACAGACTGAGTCTATGACAACTGTCACAACTAACACAAATACTCTATCAGTCCAAGTTAGCTAAAGAAGCTAGAGGAAAAAGGGAAACCAACAACATACTCATGCCTACATTTTGGAACAATGGTATTTACACTCTTAAGGCTACGGGGGCCCCTTGTGCAAGTTCTTAGGATGAGAGAAAAAGAATGAGTTACATATATGAAGCCATGAATAGGGCCAAATAGATACACAAAATGCACTCAAAGGAAATGTAAGATAAGTATAATAAAAGTTGGGTCAGCAGCCCCTCACCACTATTTAGGATTAACTACCATGCTATAATAAAAGCATAGTTTTAAATAGCGGGTAGCGGTTGGTAGCGGCCGACCCCAAAAACGCTATAGCGGTATAGCGGGTAGCGGTAAAGCCGCTACTGTGAAGTCCATACTTATAATAAACTATACCCTTTGAGGCTTTTTTCGGGGTGCAGGAAGCAAAATAGGGGATGTTGGAAGTAAAAGCCTACGTCTGTTTTACATTTCATGGGCCTAGGGCCCAAGAAAAAGTGCAGGAGCAGGCAGTTATATGGATTGGATTTCACGATCCGTGTCTCCAGTCCCAAATTGCATCTCAGCCACTTATTCAAATTTAGAAAACACAGTTGGAGGAATCAGGAGCCATGCGATTTCGCGGAGCGGGAGAAGGAGCTGAGAGAGAGAACGGGAGCGCGACGAGGCTTGGTGGAGCTGAACGCACTGAGGAAGGACGGCGGGGAGGAGTTGGAGAGGCGGCTGAAGGTGGAGGAGTTCTGCAACTGGCTTCTCTTCCATGTAGCGGCGCGATAGCGCCGCACTGTGCTGCCAACCGCACCGCCGCCACCGGCCACTACCGGAAACCGTCACATTGCAGCACGGAAGTAGCGGCTGGGTGCCGCAAACCGCACTTGGTGCGAGATCGCGCGCTAAAGCGGCGCTATTTAAAACTATGAATAAAAGTCGTACAATTATAATATTCCAATGTGGTATGATTAGACACAAATTTCCATTAAGTCTCTGTTTTCAAGTACTACAATCTATTCAACAATAGGAATAAATTAAACAATAGATACTCAACCATGAGAGCCAGTTAGTAATACATTATTGAAGGCCATTACTGACTTAAATATCTTACCTCCTTTCTTCTGTCCTTCTTTCTCTTGACCTCATGAAATGTGTCTGTAAAAAAACATATTATGTTAAGACATTGACGTCGCAAGAACAATAAATATGTAACACAAAATAATGTATAAACTCATTTAGAATTTACATCAAAAGTTAAGAACCAACGAGCCCATAGAAATCAGGCATAAATGAAAGGCATTCAAAAAGAGAGGATGAAAGATTGAATCAATAACCCCAAAAAGGAAAAACACCGCCCAAGCTACTTCAGCATGACATTATAAAGAACAATACATGAATGGAATTAGAACATTATGTGCAAAATGATGACAGCATGAAACTTCACACTCCAACCAATAACCCAAAAGGGGAACAATTATTAAAAGAGCATGAAAACAATTATGAAGACAGTAGCGTATTACCAAAGAGCAACTGACCACACATCTACAGCCAATCAAATACATGAAAAATCAACTGTGAATAAAAATTAAAACTGATAATTAATAGTCTGAAACAAAAATTCATTGCTTAAAATTTACCCATTAAGTAGACAACTACAACCACAACAACAACAAATTCTTATCCCACTGGGTGAGGTCAGCACTCAATTAGACAAATAAACAAGCAAATAAGAACTTCAAACTTCACAAGTCAATAGATTACTCCACGGAAACCAAAACATACAATAGCATGGCAGAGTGGCTCTTGGTCAATTCTGAATCCTTATTGCAGTGCACTTCACTTTTGTGGTATGGAGTGCCACAATAGTGACCTATAGTGTGGTTCAACATGGACTGTAGTGGCTGCTGTTCTACACGGAGCCAAATTTGCTGTTCTAACTTAATTGTAACCCATCTTCACCAATGGGCTACTGGCTACACCAAATTACAGAGTCGAGATCCACTGATACCAACAAACAAATGTAAGGATCATAAATCATGTTAACAGAGTGTCACGCATAGCATCTTGCTCCGTTGAGTCCAAATGTAGGAGTAGCTCCAGTAACTATTTGACATCATTTTGACCCTCTTCCAACCTAGCTCGGGCCTTCAACCCTTGATTCAGTATTGTACCCAGCTCTGTACGCTTGTTTCACATAGCCCTCTCCTTCAACATAGAAGGCAAGACTACCTACACCTTTGTAATGCAGTTGTCTCGGTATTTGTTCCTCTTCTTTTGTTCTCTTATATCTCTCTTCCTATTTGTAGGTTGTTTGCAGTCATATGTGGTTGTAATACCTATGCTAAATAGGATTTTGGTTTTAACTGCTATGCTCATGAATCATGAAAAATTAGTTAATCTTGGCCTTTTTTCAACTGATACCTGTACTATTTTTGTCAACTCCTGTACTTTTTTTCCTATTCCACTACAAGATGATTTATTAAAGTTTTAGAACTATGATTATCAATTGTGCTATTTTACAATTTTTTAAAGTGTTTCCATTCAGTCCACTTTCTTTGTTATATCATCACACTGTGATCTGCTATACTGCTATAACTTTGGATTTAGTTCTAAATCCTAAACATATCATGAGAAACTGCTCCAAGGTAGAAGAATGCAGCCAGAATTTTACAAGAACTGCAAGATAATCATCCCATAAACATGTAGCAACAATGTAAAATAAATGAAGTCGTATTTCCAAACTAGCCTTACACACAGCACAAAACATGGAAAAGCAATGTAAAGGCTGTGAATTTGCAACAAGCCAATGGAATTAATCATCCAACGAAAGGGGTTTAGATTTCCAAATGAGCAAACCAAGAAGGAAATTCTCTTTATCATGAGAATGAGTAAGAAACTAGAAATAGGACATACATTAAAGCACAAAGGGAAGATTTTGAAGTAAAAAATTTGGGGGGGACGGAATACTGTATTAGTCAAGTTAAAATACAATGTCCTACCAACGCGTAAAATATCCTTCATAAGAATCCAGTTCTGGTCTACATTCAACTCAATAAACTATTAGCAGCTAAAAAGATAGTTCTGAAATGCCAGGCATGTATTTGGAAAAAGAAAAACTTGGGAAGAGAGGGAAAAGATTACATGAAACCCCATAACAGCACCATTAATACTCATTTAGAAACCCAATAAGCAAAAGTAACCACTCAACACATCCAACACAAATTCCTTGCTAAAATAACTCCGCCTAACCAATCGTCAAACAAAATAAAATAAAAATATCAATTAAACTCAGATTCAGTGACAGTGCAAGCTTAAACACAACCAGCTCAAGGCATCAACAAACAAACAAACAGCAAATGGAGGTTGAATACGAATAAATGATACCATAAACCATTCTGAGTTTCTAACTCCAAGAGCAAAGTCCATAATAATCTAAACAAATTAACCAACTACATCAGGGCACGAAAGTGAAAAAAAAAAGAAAAAAAGAAAACCTCAAAGTTTCATTCAAAAACTGAACTTTCTATAAGTCAAGCTACACAAAGCCCCTCAAAAACCAAAAGGGGTAATAAAAATAAAATTAAAAATAAAATCCCCTTCTCAACCTAACAAAAGTGTCTCAACAGTGAAACTGAAACCCCATCATAGCAAACACAATCATTCATTCCACTACAAAAAGAGGGGGGGGGGGGTAAAAAAAATCAAAATCAAAACAAAACAAAGGAGCCCGAGATGAGAAAAACCACAAAGTCCAACCAACACACGGATCAGAAGAAGAACATAACAGAGATATTAATAAGATTCAAGATCGAAATCCCTACCCTGAAGGAGAAGCTTCTGAGTAGTCTCGTTGGGATCCATGGAACATTCCTTGAGCATTGCATAGACGTCTTCTTCACTGTGATTGCCCGTGATCTCCTTGATGTTCTGGATCGTCCTCCTCACACTGCTCGGAATTGAAGCCCTAAACCCCGCATCGCTCATCTTCGCAACACAAAGGCACAAACTTTGAGAGAAAAAGATATGGGGGCAATGAAGACCAAGGGATCAGTGATTGATTGGGTGATGCAAAACAAAAAAAAAAAGGGCACTAAATAAGCATGGAGAGAGAGTGTTCAATGAGGATTGGGAGAGGATATGTATGATCTATGGGGTTTGAATTGATCAATCTGAATTCTGGAACTAGGAATATGGGGGAAAGAGGGAGCAAAACCAAGTGTTTATGTGTGTGTCTTCGTTTATATATATAAATAAATATTATGTGAGAATTTCGAAAAAAATTAATAACCATTACCAAATTAAGATTAAAATAAAATCTAATATTACTATCAAATCTTTTAAAAAATTATCATTAATTATTAAATCATAAGATATTTCAATTTAACATTTTAGAAGTGATAATTAATGAAATATTTTTATAGTTTATTTTTATTTGTTAAATTTTAAAAATTATATTAGATTTTAATTTTAATTTATAAATATTTTAATCTTAATAGGATGTATATAAAAACTTATATTTATTTTTACGGTGTGAAAGACTTTTTGGTTCACCTGCTTCTGCATCTTTTCCTTCTTAGGTGCCTTTTCTTTTCCTACTATTTTCCTATGAATTTTCCACTTTTATTTATTATTTACTATTTATTCAGCTTCTTTTAAGTTACATTAAAATTAAAGTATCACCAAAGTTTAGATTCAAATCATGAATGTAAGTGTATTAAATACTTAAAAAAACAATTTTATCATTTATAATATTTCTATCCAACTCAAACATAATTACTTTGAATAAAAAAATATATGTAATCTAAACAATAAAAAAATAAAATCAAAATAATTTTATGCTATATTGTTTTTCAAATTTAAATTAAGTCTATAAATATAACACAATGTTTTCTATGTGTAAGAAGACATTTAGAACACCTAGTTGTATTTATTATTATTATTCAGAAAGCTAAAGACAAATTAAACAAAAGCATTGAGGCCTAACATGGAGAGTGCTACAAGCATCTGACAGAATTGGCTACAAGCATCTGACAGAATTGTCAGATTAAGAAATGAATGATCCATGATATCTTACTTAACAAGAGAAGAGGAACCCCTTCTAGCCAAGAGATTTGCAGAACAATTACCCTCTCTTAAGGTATGTTGGATAGAAAAAAATTAATCCCTGGTAACTAAATCTATCCAATATATATATTCAAGCAAAACCTTGAATTAGTGAGGAATAATTAATAATGAATGTTTTAGTTTTTTTTAAAGAGAATTAATATTTTAGTATATCAAACAAGAATGAATTATGAAATAAATTGTTTCAATCAAGACAGGTTAATTTTTTTGGTGTGAAATATTAAGATTTTAAAAAATATATAGTTATCTGAAAATGTCTTTAATCTGTTATAATATAAAAATTAAATTTAAATAATAATCTTTGAGAAGAATAAAAATTATAAAAATAAATTAAATTTTAATATAAGAAATGTCATGTGACTTAACGAAAAATATAATAGTTTTAGATAGAAAAAAAATCTATCATGAGGCTCAAAATTATTCTAACTTTAAGGGCAAAAAAATTAAATTATTGTAGTTTAAATAAGAAATTACCAATACATAGTCGTTTGGAAACATATTACAAATCTATAGCAGTTATTCACGTGTAAGCAAAACGTATTTAATCACGTTATATCAGGACGTGTTTAAACACGTCGTCCCACGACGTGATTCAGCAAGCAATCACGTCCATGCAGGACGTGACCCAGCACCAGTCACGTCGTCTCAGGACGTGACTCTGCCCCCCTATATGTACCCCCCATTCAGCGTTTGTACCCATTTTCAGCGACAAAAAAATTAAAAAATTGCACTTTAAAAAATAATTTACAGAAACACTGCAGTTTCACAATTATTTATGGAAGTATGGTAGTTGATTACGTAGGCATAGGACGTGTTGAATCACATCCACCATGGACGTGTTCAAACACGTCCAGTACAGGCGCAACCAAGGTCCCTAACACGTCCACCATCGACGTGAATGAGCCGCCTAACACGTCCCTCTGTGGCGTGATCCTGCTCCCCTTGTTCTTCTCCATAAATTCAACCCCAGCCCATCAGCATTTGCAAACATCTTGGGTATTGGTTATCTGCTGTGCAGGGAAACTCTCTAAGTCCAGCCTCGACGTGACTGTGCAAGTTAGAGTTTCCGAGCTGCATTGGCATGGTTTGTGCATGGTTTGTGGTTGTGCATGGTTCGTGGTTATTCATTAAGTGGGGAAATATAACAGAGGTGCAGAGGTGTAAAGGTGTAGAGGAGAGTCCGGCCGTGCCAAGGTGCAATGGTGTCGAGGTCTGTGTAATCATATGGACCGAGGTCTATAAAGGAGAAGAATCCGGCAGGAGAGGTGTTGAGGTGTACCAATACCATGAGGGAGTATGACCCGACAGTGCCTCTGTGCCAAGATGTCATATAGCTATGGGTATAGCCGGGTTATATGGATGTCGGGGTGTGTGCTCGGTTTGCATGGTAGTGCCTCTGTGCCGATATCTTCAACGCTACTCTAACAATTGAGAGAGAGCGAGAGCGTAGCCATACAGCGAGTGAGAGTGAAGCCATCACGATTTAATTAAGATTTATATACATGTACATATCTATATATATATATATATATATATTTAAGTATTTACTTAAGTGCGTAGGTTATTTACTTAAGTTGGATATACTGTTGGGGTTGCAGTTTAAGAAAGACCGAGATGCCGAGGTAGTGATAATAGGAGTGCAGTGGTGCCAATATAAGAAGGACCGACTTGCCGAGGTATATATATGTATACTAGGAGCAGGATCTGGTAGTGTATATGGACCGAGGTCTGTATAAAGAAGAAACATAATTCCGGCAGTGCATATGGTATAGTCGGACTTGTGTGTACATGGTATGGGTATGCCTGGACTTGCCGAGGTGCCTTCTGAGTTACAAGAGTGTCGGGTTGTCTACATGGTTATGCATGGTTTGTGAATTTGTTACGTGTCGAGGTTGTTAGAGGTGCCGAGGTAAATACCTCAAGCTGGTATGTGAATTTCAACGGAAAGCCAAGGTGCATGAGGGGGTGGCCGAGTTGCATGAGGGGTTGGCCGAGTTGCATATGTAGGTGGCCCGGGTGTGTGCAGTTATGTTTCCGAGCTAAAGCTATAAAGCTCACATGGGTACGTGAATTTACCGAAAATCCGAGGTGCATGCATGGTATACCGGTTCTTGCATGGTTGGGCATGGTACGTGAAATTATATATTAAGTGCTGGGGTATTGCAAGGATACTGAGAGGTGTACATAATTATGTAGTATGGCTAGGATGCAGCGTTGTTATGAAAGAGGCCGAGATAATTGGAAAATATTCCGGAAGGTTTGGTAACAAAGGTGCTGATAAAGTATGATGTCGGCAGTGATCCCTTATCTAATTAACCAATATATATTATCCTACTATTCAAGTCCCTATTTACTTGTTACGTTTTGTTTCTTTATGCTATTCACCCTTTTATACCAACAATTATGATTAACAATGCTCTGTTCAAAGAGAACAGAAATGTCCAACAAGTGGTGTTGGATGTTTTATATAGGATCAGACTCTCTCTCTCTTAAGAAGCTTATGAAACTGAAGCAACTTAAGGAAGAAGAAGATCACAACATACTCACAACGCAATTGGTGTGCAATGTGTGCCGTGTGAATGGAAAGAGATAGTCAGGATTGTGTGTGTACCTTTCATCATGGTGTGTGCTCTATTTATAAGATTCTAAACTGGACCTTGATGACGGACGGTTGAAGCCCAATATCTTCTTCCGGGATATTCGGAGATGTGGATAATTGGAAGACAACATATATATCTTCTATCTTATGGTGGTTATGATAATGGTTTAGTAGAAGTTTGTTGAATATTTGAATTGATAGGATAAAGAATATCTTTTATCCATAACAAACAATATATATAAATTATTAACTTACGTATAATCAATGTTCTTGATTATATATATATATATATATATATATATATTATAGGTCTCTGCACCTCCTTGCTAAAAATCACAGTATCCTATTTACAGAATTAACATGATAAAACTTAAATTTTTAACTAACTAAAGGCTAAGTATGACCTAATAAATACATAAATTAAACTTAATAAATTTCTAATTTTGAGATTGAAGGGTGAATAGTTTAAAAAAATTTGTGGACTACTCCTCGATTAAAAAATTTTATGTTTGTTGAAGGCTTTTATTCTAGTTTAAAATTTGTCCTTATTCTTTTTAAATTATATATATTTTTTTTTGAGAATGTTACATCAATCTCTAATTTAGAAATTAATTAAGTTTAATTTATGTATTTATTAGGCCATATTTAGTCTTTAGTTAATTAAAAATTTAAGTTTTACAATGTTAATTTATAAATAGGATATTGTAATTTTTAGAGGAGCAGGACCTATAATATATATATATATATATATATATATATATATATATATAATTAAGAGCACTGATTATACGTGAATTTTTAGTAATCATGCAAAACCGGCCTCCCTGCACTACCACGTACCATGCAAACCCGGCCAACCGTATGCTACCCCGGCACCTCATTATCCCAGTTTCCTTGCAATTCTGGGTAACCTTACGAACCATGCATACATAATTATGCAAAACCGGTATGCCAGGAACACACCCCGGCCAGCCATGAAAACCGAGCACACACCCCGGCATCCATATAACCCGGCTATACCCATAGCTATATGACATCTCGGCACAGAGGCACTGCCGGGTCATGCTCCCTCATGGTATTGGTACACCTCAGCACCTCTCATGCCGGATTCTTCTCCTTTATAGACCTCGGTCCATATGATTACACAGACCTCGGCACCATTGCACCTTGGCACCGCCGGACTCTCCTCTACACCTTTACACCTCTGCACCTCTGTTATATTTCCCCACTTAATGAATAACCACGAACCATGCACAACCACAAACCATGCACAAACCATGCCAATGCAGCTTGGAAACTCTAACTTGCACAGTTACGTCGAGGCTGGACTTAGAGAGTTTCCCTGCACAGCAGATAACCAATACCCAAGATGTTTGCAAATGCTGATGGACTGGGGTTGAATTTATGGAGAAGAACAAGGGGAGCAGGATCACGCCACAGAGGGACGTGTTAGGCGGCTCATTCACGTCGATGGTGGACATGTTAGGGACCTTGGTCGTGCCTATACTGGACGTGTTTGAACACGTCCATGGTGGACGTGATTCAACACGTCCTATGCCTACGTAATCAACTGCCATACTTCCGTAAATAATTGTGAAACTGCAGTGTTTCTGTAAATTATTTTTTAAAGTGCAATTTTTTAATTTTTTTGCCGCTGAAAATGGGTACAAACGCTGAATGTGGGTACATATAGGGGGGCAGAGTCACGTCCTGGGACGACGTGACTGGTGCTGGGTCACGTCCTGCATAGACGTGATTGCTTGCTGAATCACGTCGTGGGACGACATGTTTAAACACGTCCTGGTATAACGTGATTAAACACGTTTTGCATACACGTGAATAACTGCTATAGATTTGCAATATGTTTCCAAACGGCTATGTATTGATAATTTCTTATTTAAACTACAATAATTTAATTTTTTTGCCAACTTTAAGTCTTTAGTATAGTTTCAAGTTTGAATCATGTATATGTTATTGAAAAAGTTTTTTCATTCATAATAATCTTATTTAACTTAAATAATATTATTTCCCATGATAAATACACTTGTGATGTGTCTGTACCAAAAAATATAATTTCTAAAAATATTATCACTAGTGTGAAAAATTAAGTTTATAATATAAGAATAAATCATTAATCAACCATTAATTTACCTAATCATATTTTGTTTTCTTAAGTAAGATTTTTTTAGTTTTTTTCTCTTAAACAATCGCACCATAGTGCCAATTTAATTCTTCTTGTAGACAATATTAAATATCCTAAACTATAAAAATAGCTTATATACTAATAATATAAATATATAAATGGTTTTAATATTATCATATAATTGAAAATCATTATATATGTGATATTTATTGACTGTAATAATTATCATATTAATAATAATTTCTATATTCTATGCAGACAAAAAAATATTATTTGTTCTAGTCCAAAGCTTCCACAATCAAAAACACATCTAATATATATATATATATATATATATATATATATATGGGATGATATATGTAGCAAATCCATATTTATTTCCTATAAAATTATTAAATAATATTATTCAATTTAATTATTCTATTCAGCAAAAAAATATCATTCTATTATGTAAACTGATTATATTTTATTTTTCATTCTATTAAGATATTA
>PYAF01002102.1:496478-509981 GCA_007407185.1 Glycine tomentella
TTAAATATTAAAAACATGTTTTCTTAAATACCATGTGTTTCATGTAATTAAATCATTCTATTATCTATTGCATTTAATTAAATATTTCATTAAATATTATATAATATTATATTATAACCTTAAATGATTTAAACAAGTATTTCAATTTATTACGGATTTAGGATTATAATTATTTTTTAATATGTTTATAACTAAAGAGAATCATTAGCATAAATATTCAACTCACAGGATTCCAATTATTGCAATAATAGATATTTTTATTCTATTTTATTTTTAATCAATCAAATAACTCATCAAATCTTATGTTGATTTTAATTTTATATAATACAAAATCAATTTATTAAATTTTTATAATGAGTGACATTTGTTAGTTGAGCATCGAAACATTACTTTTAAAATTGCCTGTGTAGTAATAATTATCTCAATGAATAGCAATTCATGTAACAATTTCTTTGTCATGTCTTTTAATCTTTAATTCAATTGTTGAAATTAAAATCGTGAGTTCTATTTTATTTTTTCTTTGAAAATAAGTTCGTTGGACTTCTATCAGTTCTATGTGTTTCCCTTTCTTTTTTTAGTTTGTGCACACTTTTACAGAAACATGTTTGGCTTGAAGTGTCATATCACGAAAAATGTATTCTCATTTTGTTGTTAATCAATAACCACAATGAAAATGTATTTCCATTTTAATGTTTTTAGCACTAAAATGTGGTAATGGATCAATAATCAAAATAGAAATGTGTTTCCATTTAAAAACAACAAAACACATTTCTATTTTATATGTTGTCATAATAAAACAAATGGAAACACAATTATCTTTTGTATTGAAATGTGTTACCAAATGCAAAACAAAAATGCATTTTAATTTTGTATTAGGGCAACATATAAAATGAAAATGTATTTCTATTTTGTTATGGGAACACACACGTCCAATACAAAATTAAAATACACTTCCATTTTGTATAATAGAAAACAAAAATGCATTTCTAAGAAAGATATTTAGCAACAAAAAAAACTAAATCAAAGAGGGTTAATAACAAAAAACATGGTGCCAATAACAAAGTCCATCAACCATTTATAGGCAAAAATTACCTCTTGCACCCCACAGTTTACTTCTTGCATCCATAGAAAAATACCTCTTGCTTCTTTCTTTCTTTCATATCTAGTTATCATTCTAGATGAAGACTTTGGAATAGAGAAAAAAATTGAGTACTTTCGGATTGTCCATTTTTGGAATTATGCATACATAGTTCCAAAATGAGTAGTTCAAAAAACATGTTTTTTGAATAACTTATTCTAAAAGTATGTATGCATAATTCTAGAATGAGTAATCCAAAATTATGTATGCGGATTACGTTCTTTGAAATATGTAAACAAAATTTACTTTCTGGTGCAACAAGGAGTGGAGGAGGTGAATGATCTTATTTTTTTTTGTAGAAGTTTAAGAATACCTTCAAATAGGAGTGTTACTTATCGGAGGAGGACATGGGGTGTGAGTTCAACATCTTGAAGGAAGAGGGATCGATGTCGAGGATGATGACAATGACGAAGATGAAGAGCGATGACGAGCACGCCTGAGTGACGATCACCCTTGCGTTGTGCGTATGCTACAATAAGGTCAATTATGAAAGTTAGTAAATTGTGGGGGTTTATAAAGCAAAAAATAGATGCAGGAAGCAATGATCCTTATAGTCCTACCACAAACCACGAGCCCCTCAATCACCATCAACACCCCTCCGCCTCAATTTAAATGCACACCAACACCACCATTTACCGTCAAATAACCATTGATGACCTCTTTTACTACAAACATCTATGACCCCTCAATCACCATCTTTGATGGGTGACTAACACGATGGAGAAGCAAGTTCGCATACGGGGGAGAAGGGAGTTCATCGTTGTGTCACTACTCTACAAGCATCTCATCCACCGTCATTGCTGACACCACGAAGAATCCTTTTTGTTGCATCATCACCATCATCAATGCCATTGATTTCTGCAAGGTCCTCAACCATATCAATGCCTCAGTCGGTGACATAAAGTAGCTATGAATGAAGTTGCTTCTTTAATGGAAGATAACTTCAAATTTGTTGTTGAAGATTTTCAAGGACACAAGTTTCGCCATGAGATTGATATTGTTATGTGGGCCGAGAGAGAAAGCAAGGAGAAAGATGAAAATCATAGAACAAAATTTATTTTGAATATATATTTATAAAATTTATAATCCAAACATATTATTTTGTAATTGACTGAAATTTAATTACTCTCAATTGAATTACTTGATATTTAAAATAGACAAACACCTAAATAGTGTTATACGCCCATTAGTCATCCGCTTAGTTGGCTTTAAATATATTATTTTATTGTTTTACTTAATTAATAATAAAAAATAAAAATAGAAAATGAAAAGAGGGAAAAGGAAAAAGGCGCTCCTTGTACACAAATTGAAGATCCTAGTTTGCATAGCAGTGCTTCTTGTTCTTTTGTGCACTGTTTCTCCTTCACACTCGTCGGAGGTGGTCTAGTCGTCGATGTCAGAGGGAGTTTGTGTAATTGCTCTACTTTTCCTTCTCATTTGTCAGATTCATTTGTCAAGCAAAAAACTCACTTTGCTCCCTCTGTTACTCTGATCACGACCCATCGCAAGCCATTGTGACACACTTTTGTTGTTTTTGAGACATCTCCATCATTGAGATAAGGTTTAATTTATGTAGAAAAAAGATAAAGACTTGAAAATTTTCACACTACAACTTATATATTAATATGACAGAAATGTTAGTGTTTTTAAGAACTAATAGAGAATTATAATACTTCTCTCATTAACAAATTTGTATCTATTTCCTTTCCCATAATGTTTATGTGTTGTCTAATCTTTGATTAAGAGTGCTTTGTGTGTTCAAGTTTAACTCTAACAATGTCAAGTTATTGTAGTCTAATACTACCATGTTAATATGATTAGTTTACTAAAGTTTAAATATTAAAAATTTATGTTCAATTTTCTCATGGCATTAATATGTTTGTGGTGTTGGCATAGTGACATGGGCAAATTGTTTTTGGTAAAAAAAATGCACAATTGGGTGCTCACAAACATGATGATATATGTTTTAAGAGCTTTGTATAGAAGCATATTGTGTTGAATAAAAAGATTATTACCTATTGAGTCAATGTTTAAAAGCTTTCTTTTATTGTAAGCGTGTTCTTTTTCTTTCAATTTATGCAACCATGTTACTTTATCATTATTTCTTATTCTTTTTGAACTGTCTTGGTTATATATGATTGCAATGCACTCTTGGCAATGATTTTGTCTTTTGTTGAAAAATGGAAGAACTACGGCTTATGAAGATTTTTTGGGTTATGTCTTTTTCATAAGTATGAAAATTGTATAAATATACTAATTTTTAGTTGAAAAAAATCAGGATTGACATGCATCCAAATACATGCTGAGACATTAGCAATGATTATGCAATGTAATGTCTCGTGCCAATAAAAACTTGGTTTGAAAATTGATTTATCTGTTTTTGGTCTTTATCTCCTCATGTTAAATATTATCAAGCACAAACATGAGTAATTGATTTAGTCAAATTTATTTATAACCATTTATGACTCAAAATTGACCATGTTTACATATGTACTACATATTACGCTCAATAACATTATTAACCACCAATGAACAAAGTTAACAATAGTTTATGATTGACATAACCACATTATCCATAGCATGAGTACAAATTTTCATCATATGGTTTGCCTAAATTTAAAACAAAAGTAATAGTTATTATGTGTATTATACACTTATCAATAATTTAGGATCGTCATTTTTTGTAATTTTCAGTGAAAGATGGATGTAAAATAAAATCCAATCAAATATAACAATTTAAGTCACTAAAGTAGCCTTAACTTTGGGCATAACTAACTTGTAATTGTAGTTTTCGTGATTCTTCTAATACAGGTAGAATTATTACATGACACAAGTTTTGCTCACACAAGTTCAATCTTTTATGCATGCATTAAAAGAAAATTAAGTTCACATGTGAATTTTGAGTAATAAAATTAGAAGGATTAGAATTAACCACAAATGATAAAATATTAACCATTATTTATGATAGATTTAACTACATTATTTATAGCATGCAAATAAATTTCCATCATATATGATGTGCCTAAATTTAAAACAATAATAAGAGTTAACATGTGCATAATACACTTTCCAAATCATTTATGATCATCATTTTTTATAGTTTCTAATAAAAGTTTGGATGTAAAATGACATTCAATTAAATGTAATCACTTAAGTTATTAAAGTAATCTTAACTTTACACATAACTAACTAATAAATATAACTTGTGTGATCCTCATATAATAAAGGTTGAATTATTCTCATATAATATGACACATGCTTTCCTAATTTAAGTTCAACCCTTGATGCATAAGACCAACAAATTTATATTTACATGTGACTTTTGAGTAACAATATTAGAAGGGTTAGAGTTAACCACCAATTATAAAAGGATAACTTTTGTTTATTATAGACTTAACCACCTTATTCATAACATGAATACAAATTTTCATCATTTGGTGTGCTTAAATTTAAAACAATTGTAAGAGCTAATATATGCATTATAAACTTATCAAATTATTTAGGATCATCATTTTTGTAGTTTCTAATGAAAGTATGGATGTAAAATGAAATCAAATAAAATCTAACTACATAACTTAATATAGTAACCTTAACTTTGCGCATAACTAACTAGTAAATGTAGCTTGTGTGATCCCTATATGATAGAGGTTCAATTATTCTTAGATGACATGACACATGATTTCCTCATATAAGTTTAGTCCTTGATGCATAAGGTAAACAAATTTTTGTTCACATCTGACTTTTGAGTAATAATATTAGAAGGGTTAGAATTAGCCACCAATGATAAAAAGATAACCTTTATTTATTATAAACTTAACCATCTTATTCATAGCATGAATACAACTTTTCATCATATGGTGTGCCTAAATTTAAAACAATAGTAAGAGTTAACATGTGTATTATATACTTATCAAATCAATAAAATCATTTAGGATCATCTTTTTTTTTTGTAATTTATAGTGAAATTTTGGATTTAAAATGAAATTCAATCAATATAACTACTTAAGTTAGCAATGTAACCTTAACTTTGCGCATAAGTAACCAACAAATATAATTTGTTTGATTCTCTTAGTATAGATAGAATTATCCCGTTAAATGACATGATTGAAGCTTTACTCATACAAGTTCAATATTTTAGGCATAAGCCAATGAAAATTTCATTTAGGTGTGACTTTTGAGTAGGCATGGCAATGAGACGGGGCGGGGGCAGATATTGCATTCCCCATCTCCGCCGTTGACTTTAAAACCCATCCCCGTCCCTGATTCTTGTTGGATTTTAAAACCCATATTCATCCCCGTCCCGTTGGGGGTCGGGTTTTCCCCGTCCCGCCCCTGTTATTTGATTAAATAAAAAAAATTTAAAAATAATTATATTTTTTTATTGAAAAAATTGGACAAAAAGACTAATTACGTAACAAAAAAAAATAATAACGAACCCACATTTAAAATATGGGATCATAATTTAAAAATTACAAAACAAAATCAATCAATTCAATTAAAAAATTACAAAATAACATTTATTTTTTATTTTTTTAATATTATTTATTAGGGGACGGGTGTGGGGCGGGTATCAGTAATCCCATACCCGCCCCCGCTTATTGGGGGAAACCCAAACTCGAACTCGATAAACTGAGTTTTTCCCCGTTAAAATCAGGACGAATTCGGGCAAGTACCCATGGGTTCAAGTCCTGCTGCCATGCCTACTTTTGAGTAATAATATTAGAAGGACTTTAATTAATCATCAATGAATCAAACTTAACCCATAATTATTACCGATTTAACAATTATGAACATGAGGAATACAAGTTCCTATACTATAAAATCCATGTCCATTTATTTGATAATGTGTGTTTCCATTATATATAAAAATTCCTCATTTACTTATAGAAAAATGAATTTTGATTACCTAGATTTTAACAACATTAAGTTAACTCTCAATGAACCAAACTTAACCCATAATTATTACCGAATTAACAATGTATGAACATGAGTAATACAAGTTCCTATACTATAAAATCCATGTCCATTTATTTGATAATGTGTGTTTTCATTATATATAAAAATTCTTCATTTACTTATAGAAAAATGAATTTTGATTACCTAGATTTTAGCAACATTAAGTTAATTCTCTAAAAATGTGGTTAACCATTTTAATATGAACAATTAGTCATAGTTATAAAACAACATATTCATTATAAACACTAATGTTAATATAAAAAAGAGTACTAAGTAGTCAAGTACAAAAAATAAAAAATAAAATAGAAACCATAAATAAATTCAACACATGTGTTATTGTCAAATTTAGCAATATAAAAATCTTATTCAATTAAATATTTTTCAATCTGACCATTGCCAAAAAAATTGAAGTAAATATAAAATCAAAATAAAATTTTCATAAATTTTTCTCACGGGAAATAATTACATATATTATGATACAAATTATAACAAATTGCTTGTATAAAAAAATTCCTTTCATGATTATTACCACAAACAAAAATCTTCTATTCTTAACCATATGAATTCTATGGCTTCAAGCTTGTGTCCAAAGTCCAAAACGCCTCAATTTTTAACTTTGATATTTTGAAATACTTGCTTAATGTATGAAAATCTCAACTATATAACCATACATCACCCGAGTCCCAATCCGTTCCAACTTCTTTTACTTTGATTTGAAAGGTTAAAAAGAAAATTTATCTCAGTAAAGTGTTATAAAATGCGATGAGGGTTTAGACGAGATGCGACCGGAAGAACGGAATGCAGCTACAACAATAGCTTTAGGTGAACCATCTCCGATGACTAATGTTGAACAAAGATCCGATCAGGTGCGATGAGTTCAAACAAAGTGGGATGAAACAAGGATTTCAAATATTCACTAAAAGTTGAGAGTAGTGAAATCAAATGGAGAGGGAGAAACAAATTGAATAAACGTACACCGAAAAAAGAAGAACGATGAACATACACAAAGGAGAGAGAGAAACTTTTATCCTAAGGTGCTCAATTTTCTATCTTTATTTGAAAATTTTATTTTTCTTTTATTAAATATAAAATAATGTAATAATATATTTTATTCCACTTAGAGAATGATTGGATGGATGATTAGCACCGTAGAGTTGTATGTGTATTAATGCTCTTATTTCTTCTCTCCTCTTCAATGCGGTAGCACTAATAGGCGCTATTTCTACAGTAAAAAAACCTTCCTATTTTCCTTCGTTGATATGTGGCCAGCTTGTATGAGTCAGAATCTCATCTTAGATGTTTTGATATGTCTACAAGATATTTCGTGTGAAGCATGGATCTTGGTGGATGATGATCGTAATCAATTTTAACTTCAATACCATGTTTGTTAAGCCAAAAGTATAGTCTCTTTCATGGTGTGGTATCTTGTGTTAATTTTTTTTTATCTCGCTGTTGAGAATTAAAAGTAAAATGGTTCGTGGCCTTTTGGGTGTATAGGGGCTATTAAATTTTCGTTACTGGAGCAGTAGTTATTTTACATGTGTAGGGGATTGTTTATTTTGGCAAACTATGACAGACCTTATACCTTTGGCTTTGCCTTGTAGTTTGTATATATGTTTTCTCTCTTTACTTGGGCTCCTTGTTCTTGTCTATTTCACTAAATTTTAGCTTATCGAAAAAAGAGATGCTTTGTTTTGTTTTGAAAGAAAATGCTGAAGTTGTTTCAAGTTTAATTCGAATGGCAGGTGATTTTATGGCCGCATAAGTTTTGTTCCAAAACCATTTTAAGGATTCAATATGTCATTTATATATATATATATATATATATATATATATATATATATATATATATATATATATACACATAAGGCGATAAAGTATACACAGGTGATGAGTCTTGGAATAAATCTGGATTTAAATGCACATGCAGTTAACAAGAAGATCTAATATATGGAGGACTAAGAAAAATGTTATATTGGAAAGTACATGAAGTTCGAATCAATTAATTACAAAAATATTTGAAAAATTTGTATTGGTTTTATTTTTTTATTCAAACTTTATCATTTATTTTGTTATATTTTTTATTGGCTATACTATTTTGAATGTTTTTTAAAATTTGTTGAGTCTACCAACAAATTGTTGGTTCGAGTAGTATTGAACTTGGTCATCTTTAAACAAGATTTCAGATTCGAATGTTGTGAATAGAGAAAATATGGTTGGAAGGAAAGAATTTCACTAAAGATGATCAGTCAAGTTTTCCAACTAAAATTAGTCATTAACAAAGTCGATAGATCCTTCATAACAATAACATGGTTAGCAAAAAAAAAATTGTTGAATCTCATAAAATCTTATAAATCTATAAAGTCATTTGAAATCTTATGAATTCATAGGTTATAAATCCAGTAAAATCCAAACTACAAAATTTTAATCATAAAAGTTTTTTAAAAAATCTTAAAAGTCATGACATTTCTACAAAGTCTTTTAATATTTTCAGGATTTTTAATGTCAAATTTATCTTTTAAAATCCTAATTCAATGTACTCCTATGAATAAAAAAATAAGACAACTCATTTTTGTTGAAAATAATAAGAGAAAATTGGTTATGCATTAACAATATAATTTTTTTTACACAAACATTCAATCATAATCCACCACATATGTAAGTATGTTAATTTTTAAAATAAATCAAATAGTAATTTCTAATTAAATAATAATATAAAACTATTTTACATGGTCAGTACATAAATATTAAATTCAAATATTAAATAAAGCGAGTATTTAACATTTTTATTCACTTAACTAACATTTAATTTAGTTTTTCATCTTATTTAAAAGATACTTTAAAAGTAAAGTAAAAAAAAATACTCAAAATAAAGATAAAAATATTTAAGAAAATTATAATGTATTAATTGTAAAGCTATTTTTACAAGAAAAACTACTTAAATTTCAATATAACAACACAATTTTTTCCTGTACAAACATATCCAATTTTTTCATCGTGTAGAAATGCTACGAATTTTCCTTCAATTATTTTGTTTTCACGAATCGATTTCATCCTAGTTGCCACCCAAAACTTTTTTCCATTGTTGTGCCCAAATCAGACTCTGTCTGACTAACAAGTCACCCTATACCTTGTCAACCAAACAAAAGAAACTATAGTCTATCTCTCACACAATATAACAAAAATATGATTTTGATGAACATATATAACAATAAACTTATATTTATGTTATTTAAGTTTTTTTCCACTCTCATATATAATAACGAAAATATAATTCCGTTATTACCTGTGTAAAACATAATCATATTAAAAAATTGTAACCACGTGGGAGAGGGGTTGGTAAGAGAATAGCAATACGCATGTTGAGGATAGCAATCCCCTTACACTTCTAGTGCAAAGCCCATTTGACATTCCTAACGCTACACTTCCACGCTTAAAAATGCACCTTGAAATTGTCATCAATACGATAGATGATCATTGGATGGTTTCAGGAACGAATAAGGAGACATGATATAGACACAAATGTTAGCTTGCTCCTAAAATAAGCGTAAAAACTCATTCAATTAACTTATAACGAAATTCTTTATTAAGAAAGCTATTTTTTATTTTAGAGAATTTTTTAAATTATATTTTGTGGGAGATTTTCAAAATAAAAGTTTGTGACTTTTTATTAAAGGTCATGCCATATGATTCTTTATCAAGAAATATGAGTTATGACTCACAAAAGATGATGAGATGTGATTTCTCATCAAAAATGGTGAGTGAGATGTGACTTTTCACTAAAAATCAAATAATATCTTTTTAAAAGAATAAATTTTTACTAAAAAATATGAAATAATCTATAAATACAACTAATCTACATTTACAAAAATATGACTGAAGTATACAAAGAATAACAGAAACAATGAAACTCATCGGATTTTTTACATCCAAATCTTTTTCTTTCCTCGGATTTTTTGCATCCAAATCATTTTCTTTCCTTCCTTGTGCGCATAGAAAATTAGGAAAATTATTATCATGTGAAATGTCATTGACGATATAGTTGATGTGGGTGTGCAAATCATGTCAATGGACTCCATTTTGTCCTAAGGGAATTCGCTAATGAACCCTAGTACATCCAATTTATATAAAGATTGATGAGATATATCGAACTTAAAGATTAGTGTTTTACACCCGCCTTGAAGAATTGTGCTTTCTTTATTGTTTTTTCTTTCTTACATGATCATCACAGTCAATGATTTTTTCTTTGAGATTTTTTCATTATTGTAGAGTCATCACCATCAATATACATCGATAATCTTTAAATTGAAATACCAACCAATGAAAAGTGTTCCAACACATTTAGGCTGGTTTTTATCTTTAGTAAAAAAATATATAGAGAAAATCAAGTTCAAATTTCTTCTTTTATAATGAAAAGTGTTCCAACTGGATTAGAGGCGTAATTTTCTAGAGTGACCTATTTTGCCTCAATGGGTTGTACTAGCCTAAGTTGTATTAGTTCACTGAAGTTAATGTCTACCTACAATATTTTTAAGATGAGCTCACAGATAATAGATTGAATCTTAAATTTGTCACTATGTCAATACAATATAATATTGTCCCTTAGAAGCCTTGAGCTCCGTGCCAAATAATCCAACTCCACTTATGCCCTTATAAATACAATTATTACTAAAGAAATATGCATTTAATATATCTCACCACTCTAGTAAAATAGCCCCTATCTTAGAATGTCATGAGTGTTCTTGTGCAATTACTTACCCCTTGTTCATAGTGTCTAAGCCATGGGAGTTTTAACATCTTCAAGAGATTATAGATCTCCATTAATGTAAAAGACCACTTCAGTCAACATCAATCAAAGTTTAATCAAAATCAACTATCATGTCTCAAACAATATTAAAAAGAAAAATTCTTGCACAATGATCCTATGATACCACCATTCACAATATTAAAAAGAGTATGTGAGATTTATTAAATTGAATATTGTTTAAGATTGAACTTACAATTGGCTAATAATATTTTTTATGGGTACATGGTGAATAAAAAGACAGTAAATAGAAACTGAAGGCTAAACTCGAATCCTCCAACATGAGACTCAAAACATCAAAAGGAGGAGAAGTTGACTCCTGCATATGAAGACTCCTATGCACACTCAAGCAAGACAATTTATCTCTGCGTAACATCTCCCTGGTTTCCCGAAAGAGGTATCATACTTATTATTCTTTTAAAAATCTTCTCATTAAATTCGTCTTTCAAAATTAAAAAATCTAAAATCTCCAATAAATATAATTTAAGTAATCTATTTAGAGTTCTTCATTTCTTGTTATTTGATCATCACAATATCACATTATAATTAAACAACCCATACATATTTTGCTTCAATAACATAACTTTACACAAATCTTAAATGATCCACCCTTAAATGGATCTTGATTGGTTAAAAAAATATTTTCTAGTAAAAAACAATTGTTCCTTATAGGAATAATAAAACTATATTCAACAACACATTTTTAAGTTAAATTCTAATTCTAATCCTTTTTACTATATGAAAAACTCATTTACATATTTGTTAACAAGGTCTTTTTTTTTAGTAATTTTAGTAGATTTTAGAATTTTTTAAACGTTACTTGAAGTAGTATTTTTTAAAATGCTAGCGTCTAATTTTTTATATATTTTTTCTTTTTATCCTTTATATATTTATCAAGTTTTTTATTTATCTTTTTTTAAAATAAATTATGATTTTATTATTTTTAAGTCATTTCAAATTTTTCAGTTATTTCAACATTTAATTTTATCAAACACTTAATCAACTAACTTTTTAACTTTCACTAATTTTTTCAAATATAGTCTAAATCTTAATTTAGAGCAATCCAAGTGACAAATGGATAACTAGACGTCTCATATTTTAATATTATATAATTAGAGGATACTAATTAGGCCTTTGGCCCTCCTAAAAGAAAAAAAGAAAAAAAGAGGATGCTAACACTAGACAAAAAATAATGGATATATTCAAAGGAGAAGGGAAAGGGGTGACTTTCTAGCTCATTTTTTTTCTCTCTTTAACAATTTTTGTTTGAAAAGAAACATCATATATTTGCTATTCACGATTTAACACTGCTACAAAAACGTGGCCTATCATTTTCCTTCTTGTACTCCTTTAAGTTACCATCATTTTCTTAGTAGACAGATTCTCTGTTAATACAGTCATGAACAGCATTTTGAAGTTGTGTCATAAGACAGAATTAAAACACAAGCAAGTCTCCTCCAAGGCACAACATATTCTTAATCATATCATCGTTTAGCACTTAACCAAGTCAGATCATGTTTTATTATATATATATATATATATATATATATATATATATATATATATTTAAGTAATTATATTTCTCAAACCTATCCCAAAACATAAAAACAAAATTCAGAAAATGGTGGAACTCGTCCAATGAATTGACGCAATCATAAGACTCCGGCACCACCACGTGTCGCTGCCAACACTTGACATGTCTTGTTTCAAAACAATTTTGGTTAATTATGCTTTTAATATTTGGCCCTCAATCATATAGTCACATATATATGTGGAATATATTTTGACGAAATAATTAGTAAGTGATGGTGGGTTATGAAGTTTATGTCAGCGTATCATGTTCAGGAATCTACATTGCTTTGCTTGTGGTATTTCTGTTTGGGCCCAAAATCACCTTATTGTTTTGCCAGCTTTGGACTTTCAAATCATCTTGTCAACTTAGGCCAGAGCTCAAAAGGATAAGATTAGAATAATTATCCATTTTAATTAGTTTATTTTTAGAAAAATCACTATTTTTGAATTTTTGAACCATTGAAGATGTTCTAACTTCTAAGTGATGGTCACGCTAGTCCAACTTCACAAAACCATCCATTTAGGGTGTGATTGTTTTGGAATCGTTCCCACTTTTCAAAGCACATTCAAGATAAATCCATCTCTCAGTGTCTCATGTATCATTCAACATAAGAGAAAGACATATAAAAACACACTTAAGGCATGTTTGGATTAGCGTTTGATGTAAGTCATAAATACTAATGCGGAATATAATAGGCTTATAAATACCTCCCGCCATTGTTCCGAGCTTGTATTGTTGATTCTGAGTCTTTCAAACTTTTGCTCTCACGCATTGATGGTGTATAGCTATGTATGGAGAGTAAGTATTGGGGACCCAAAAGGAGGAAAGCACATTGCTATATATAATGAATCCTTGCCATCAAAGGATTCTGTTGTGCCCCTATAAAATCTCCACAAATCTGAGCCAACGTTTTAGTTTGTTTTGCCAAAGTGAACGTTGCTATAATATTGGGATAGTTTGTTAGTGGGTAGTTTCAAAACTGAACGTGGACCACACTTAAGATAAAACCAACATTCTCCCACTTGGTCCACA